>VUQR01005943.1:14853-36648 GCA_015108515.1 Hemichromis elongatus
TAAAAAAAAAAAAATAGACATGAACATATACATAGCAACTTTTTTTTTTTTTAATCTGCAGTTGGTATATTACGCTTTTTCAAAACGTGAGGGATGTTTTTCAGTAAAAATCCTCCAAGCCAGGCTGTAAGCAAACCAAATCTACTTTGCAAACTCAGTGTTGAAGTGGCATCTGATGCAATGACTGCTAAGCTGTGTGTGTGTGTGTGTGTATGTGTGAGTGATTAACAGAACAGCTTTATCGTCTGGGTTGCAGGATGTTGCAGAAGAGCTCTGGTCAGTGCTGTCTGATAGGAAAACTATCGCATACTTCTGACAGTGGTTGTGTTATTTGTTTGACATTTGACGGGCGTCAGGGGAGAGAGATTACTTTTAGGAGTGCTCACACATATTACAAAGCTGCCAGTAGCAGGAGTGCTGACAGCTGATCCCTCTGTAGGAGTGTGATGCTCAGAAAAGCAGAGGGTGCTAAGATGCCAGTTGTCAGAGAGGTTAGCAGTGGACAGACTTTCCCAACATATGATTATGTTGGTCCCTTTAGCTGGCATCCTCCAACAGCTTCTGTTACCTCAGAGGCTCTGTCCATTATGGATGATTAGTTGAGTATCATGAACTCCACATGGCACCCAAATTTTAGTCTTAAAACCTTTTAAAGATAATAGTAAGCTCATTTTGCACATTTTCTTGTTTCAAGAATTGGCAGCTTTTTAAAATTCTGAAAACAATTGCGGCTGTTCTAATCATTTAAAGTGGACCATACGATAGACTGTATACTATGATGTGCACAATGACTCAGTTATAGTGTGTTATTACAGACCTAATCAGTGATGTGTATGTGATGATTTGTTAAATGGACCTGTAACTTAGACTTTAAAACAGCCTCATAACCAATATGTAATAAATGGGTGATGCGTAACATCCAACTTATAATATTTAACTCAAAATCAGTTTTAATTAAATTTAATTAGACATAAAGTCTTGCACTCAACAAATATTGAAGCGAGTAAACAAAATTAAAATGCAGATAAATGAGAGATCACACTTATAGGATGAATAATGTTGAATTTGAGATGAAGATTAACTAGTAAGCTAAATTAGGAAAATTTAGTGTTTACTGATAAATAATATGAATTTCCACACTTGCATTATCAGATTTTATTGGGCACTTGGAAATTAGAAACAAGCTGTAAATACAACATTTACATGTTTGACTTATTAGCAAAGCTCTGCGTTTAACACGTGTAGCTGCTGTCGAACAGTATGGGCTCTTAGAGCTGTGCTGCTGTCCAGCTGATGAATTTAAGTCTGTAGGCTTGGATGTCTACCTACACCGGAGGGACATGTCTGTCTACTAAATGGCTCACTCTGTTAAACAGCCAGTGGCTAACTGTGCTGTTTGTTGCTGAGCAGGAAGTGTAAACAATTAGCTGAAGCTCGTTAGACAGATCTGTAAAGCCTATGGGAGCCTAGGGGACACAGAGACAGCAGGTTTGCACTGATTTTGGCTTTTTTCCATATGAAATAATCATTTAGAGAGAAAGTTAGAAGTGATGGAATGCCATCCATTTTTGTGCAGACAGTGCACAGTCTCTGTCTGGGTAACAGACCATAATCACAACATAACGTATATGCAAACAGTTCAGTCATGAGTGCAGCTGCCCTCTTCTCTCTGACACTCACTGAATAGAGTAGGCACGGAGATGTTTCTGCAGCAGGAGACCAATGATTTGTGCACGAAAAGGTGCTATGAAAAGTTGATCAATCTACAAACAAAGTCTTTGCAGGCAAACTGTAGCACTATCACCCCAACCATCACTGTGTTTGCCCAAACTGATATGATATACCCAAATGCAAACATTTAAAGCCAAATACCTTTCCAAGGAAGGAATATCTAAATATGAATGGGTGACCAGCTTTTGTGCATGTTTTTGTTTTTGGGTTGTTCAGCTCTTTAGCATCCTTGCAGCGTTTGAACCAAAAATGTAAGACACTATAATCACCTTTGCACATATACATAATCATTGCATGAAGCATCTGTATGTGTCAGTCACCTGGGAAAATGTCGTTTTTCTGTTCTACTGTTTCGCCAACAACACTGCTCCCTAACCAGCAGTCAGCAGAGTTTAAAAGGGTGATGGCCTTTCTGTTATTATTAGCTCTAAGGTCAGACTATGTCAGTTTGTGGCAGTCAATGGCAGGCTAGGACAGCTTGTGCCAGAATGTCTGGAGGCTTTAGAGTTCGACAGGAAGAACCTGGAAGACGGTGAGAAGAGGACAGGTCATCACTAACTCCTACACAGACACATCAAGAATAACTGGCTACATTAACTCTGTCCATTAGTGGCTGTCTCTTGCAGACAGGAAATGACTGATTTGGGCAGATGTGTGGGATTTATTTATATCCTAGCCTGTTTGGCTGCTTTGGTTGCTGGTTGTTTGTCAAGCATCATGTCCAGGGTATCTATGATAGACATGGATAAGCTGGGAGAGATTGCGAGTGCTGTGTATATGCATTTTATTAACATGTAAATGTGGTTAGTTGCTGTTGTATGTGAGCGTGTGTGAACGAGAAAGACAAAGAGGAACAAAGGATCAGGAACTCATTTGGTTCAGGTCCCTGTTTTTACTGTTTTCCAGCATAAATAATCAACTGAGTGCAAAGCCATGATTGCAATAACAAAGGGAGACAAAGGGACAAAGAGGGGAGATTTTTTCAGATCCAGAAAAAAACTGCTTCTAATACGCCATCATAAAAAACACCCAATTATTAGCAGGAGAAAATTTAAAAAAGCTGTCATGACAGTTAATTAACTTAAGTCTTTATTGTGCAGTAACCCTACAATATAGCTCCCATTATTAAAGCGTGACGTTGGTTTTATTATAGGGCTGTGGCTGTGAAGATAAAGAGAATACAACGCAAACAAAGGAAACCAACTATTCCCTTTATCCAGACAGCAAAGGTCACGAGCCAAATGTATAAGGTGATGTCTAAAAGCTTGCACAAAACTTAAAATATGCATGTATATTCTATTCACATGTTTTTTTGCAAAGTGAGTATTCAGTGTCTGGTTAATGGATTTTCCTCACTATCGGACCTGCACTGCAGTCCTGATTTTCCAGACATTAACCAACAGAGATGCATGTGAGGACACAAATGTCCCACTTATTAAGATCAGACTATAAATACAAAATCCATATGATGTTCGATTCTGGAGATTTGGACCCACACATGAGTAGCAAAGGTTTGTTCACAGAGAGCAAACTGACCCAATACTCTATTCACCTGGTGGGACCTTTAATTTAGTGTTCCCAGTAGTGAGAACCAGAGATTTACAGTGTTACTGTAATCTGATTACTTTTTCAAGTAACGAGTAAAGAAATGGATTACTATTGCAAAAAAGGTCATTAGATTACCCTTACTTAGCCATAAGCATGCTGCGTTACTGCGTTACTAAACCGTGCTTTTGTTTGCGAGGGTTTCTCATGACAGTGACGTAAGCGAGTGCGACGTTCGTGGCAACAGCGGTGTGCAGATCAACAATGGATAAAATATCGAGTGCGGGAGAGAGTACGAACGTGCAGCGTTCAAAGCGTGGAAGTACTGACCTTACTTTGAGTTTGAGTCCGTAGAAAGTGACAAAAACATTAGCATCCGGTGTTCACTGCGTGGGAAGAAAACATCTTTTTACAGCGAAAAAAACCCTAAACCTCCGAGCAAGCACCGAGCACGCTGCCACGGGAGTGTGAAATTCACAGAGAAACTCCCAGATCCTTCCGCTGACATGACCGCAGTGGCACACCTTCACCTGGGCAAACCTCCGCCTGCCCCACTCCTGCTAGACAGCTGAAAAATAGAGCAACAGGACCGCTGAGTCTTTGATTTTATTTATTTTCTGCTGTGTTTTACTTGCATCTATTTGAAAGAGTGAGTGTAAACACAAAAAAAACTTTTATATACTGGAATATGCAGAAAGTAGGTTTAAATGTTAAACAAATTTCTTCCAGTCAGAGATTGTTGCATATAATGAAATTTTTTGCTTGATGCATAAAGTTAAAAGATTAAACCTAATAAAACAAGTTTTAAAAAGAGGCTTTTTCATTTGATTACATTTTATATGATGGATTATACAAAAAGTAGAATTGGGCTGAAAGATCTATTGCTTTATTACCTTTTCAGGTTGTAAATCATGTTTTTAAAAAGTAACTAAGTAACTAATTACTTTTGAAAATAAGTAATCAGTAAAGTAACGGGATTTCTTTTTGGGGGGAAGTAATCAGTAATTAGTTACTGATTACCTTTTTCAAGTAACTTGACCACCACTGGTGAGAACACATAACACAGACCATCTCCTGCTGGGAGCTACATATGAGAGAGAGAGCAACTTTGGACAATGTCCTGTCTTGATGTTGTTAAGAGTTTTTATAACTGAAAACAAGCTTCAATCACTGTGTAAGGGGATGCATGTGCACAAGCTGACAGGCATACACCATAAATCCTCTAATACATGTGCCTCATCTGCAGCTCATTCGAAGTGTCAGGGAAAGAAAGAGCAAATGTTATCCTTACAGACAGCAGTGGCTGTTTCTAACCTTCATACTCGTTGCAAACTACAAACTATTATCAACAACAGAATCTCAAATATTACCAGATAAGAAAAGGTAATCAGTGATTTAGTATTTAGCGGTTTATTATCATTACAGCTTTTTAAATGTCTTCTGACTAGAAGATGAAGTACGCAGGGAAATGATGCATTCAGTCTAACTAGTAATGGTTGTCGAATGTTCTCTTAAATGCATCTTTGCTAATTGTTTCTATGCATGACACAGCCTCACCTCACCTAATTTATTTACAATCCAAGTGACAAACCCCACTGCAGCTGTCACAGTTATGACTCGTGTTTGTCATGTTTGTTGGAGTGGATGATGGGGTAAACGTTACATCTGATTTGGCACAGAATAAGACCACAGTGAGCAACTAATCCTACGTACTGTAATATTCATGATGTTTTCCTAACCCTCTGTGGGCTATTTTGTACTCATAGCATTTATGGGAGTATTTTGTGCTCAGATCTTAGAAATGAGGTGGAAAATGCAAATCGTGTTATTTTTAAAATATATGTTCAGTTCAGTGAAAAGATTACACATCACTAACACAGTTTGTAGATAACGCTATTATTCAAATGCACACTGCAGTAGATTAAGATATATTTATTCATGCCGCTTCAAAGCAGCACCAGATTTTAAAAAAATATGTATTTCATTTATGTTCTGGTTTAGAAATACACTAGTGAAGGTTTCAGCTGTTCTGCAAAAAAAAAAATCTAAGCAATAATGATTGCATGACGAGTGTTCCTGTGCCTTTCACAGTCTTTCAGGAAATAAGTGAATATCATGGTTGACAGCAGTCTGAGTCACAGGAATGTTAATGCTACCGATTCCGTCACTGACAATGATGATTCAACACACTTAGTTGAGGTTAAGGGCTTGGAGGCAAAGATTTGTTGAGTCTGGCAGTGAAGATCTCAGCAGGTGGGTCATGGGGTGTTTTTTCTGTGACAGCCACCATGCAGTGATTGAAAGCAAAGCATGCCTGAGTCTAGCCACAATGCCCACCGACATGTTGACATTCTAACCCATACAGTAAGTACTGATTAGTCACACTGACTACATTGTTACATAATTCAAATCACACACAGAGACATATCACAGTATTGTGTTGTTAAACTCTTTCCAGAAGTATCCAGACAGCAACATTTTCACTAACTGACTTTGTGGTGTTTCCTTCTATGGGAGGTGTCTTCCGGGCTTCAATTTGCTGTGAAGACACACAAACAGACGGACTCACAAGAAGCAAACGGTATCAGTCACACTTTTGTCGTTGGTATGATTTCACAGGAATGTTGCCTGATTGACAGAGTAAGCTAGAGAGGAAAAGTCTTTTTGATATCTAGGACAGAGCCCTGGGGTCTCTCTGAGTGATAGGTGACCTACAGACACTGGCTACTGTTTGTGTGAGCGTGATCCTTCCCAGTTGCTCTGCTCTAGTTCAGGAACTGGAGATTTGAAAAGACTTAAGTTCCTCCCGGGTACACACGCACACACACAACACAAGCAGATCACGTCAAGTGAGGCAGGAGCCCAGCCTTTCCACTGACCCACATACTGCAAAATCAGTCGGTTTTCACTCGTCAGATGTGTGGTTAGATGAGAACGCTGTTTGAACATGCAAGGATGCACCATATGAACACATAAGTGAGAAAGACACGTTGGCTCACTAAGGAAGGATGATTGATAAATGTGGGGTTTTTTTCCCCATTGACATTTGGTTTTCTCCAGTTTCAGTGACATTTTTTTTTCTTTTAAACTCAACCACGAAACACGGGAGCGTAGTTTGGTTTGGCTCACGAGGGACAAAATCCAGGTTCTGGCTGCTGTCCTTTAATAAATTTCATATTTTAATTGTATTCTTGTCATTTGCACCTAATTGGCACCCCCCCCTGCTTTGATGAACAAAATCTAGCATAGCCTTTCAAAAACACTTTTGCACGAGACATTTGCTTATAAATATTTATTTTGTCGATGCAGCTGCCATCATTTGACATCATCCCGTTGACACACATATTGGGTTTTTGACCTGATATTATTTTTGCAGGAGAGATTCAGAGACTAACGCAGTCATGAACTGTTTTTCTTCCCCTTGCCTCATCTTTCTCGCTCTGTATTGACAAACTATCAAAACATGATAAAAAAAAAGACGAGTTCCTGGAGAGAGAACCTGTAGAAATATCACAGACTTTTGAAGATATTAGTTATTTTCCTCCCCTGCCTGAGCGTGTCTCTCTCTCTCCCAGTCTTTCTCGCAGTCTTTTGTCTTTCTCCGGAGCCGATATTAACAACCGAGGTGCAATATTCTGACAGCTTTGGTTTAGTTTTGTGCTCAGAGTTGGTGTGAATGGCAAGAGGAGATGTTTATTGAAAAGAATGACAAAGGTAATGTCTGTAGACTGAATTTATAATCAGATTACTTTTAGATTGTTTTTCCCTCCCTGTGTGCTGCTGCCTTTTTACAGTTATGTCTTTTCATCTAGAAGATACTGTTACCTGTGTTTCTGATTTTTGTAAATAAGGTAAGTGTTGTTTGTGGACTATGATTAGTTAGTCCATAGTTTTTATAATGTTTTCATACTGTGATCAAATTAAAACAGATCATTTGCTGTCATTCATCATCCATCACTAGCAGTTTTGTGTGTGTGTGTTCTCACTACATATTGCCTATAATGTGTAGAAACCACAGTTGAAGTCAATATTTGCTGTTGGCAAGTTGAAAAAACATTAGCTTTATCAGCCATGAATTACTTTTATATTATCAAATTTTAAATCTGTTAAGATATTGCTTCAATATTTGTGAAAATATTGCAAATTTCAAATATTAGCACTTATTAATCTTCCATAATCATTATGTAGGAGTGCAGTCTTTTAATGTTTAAAAAGGTAACTTAAAGGAAACATTTACTGGAGATGTGTACTGTGGTAGGATGCCACCTGTGCAACAAGTCCAGTCTTGAAATGTCTTTGCCACTAAAATTCCAGATGTTAAGGCAGATAGTGTGCAGATGTTGCCAGCTTTCTACAGAGTTAATTGCTACAGACCTCCAAACTTAATGTGGCCTTCATTTTAGGTCAAGAACATTGGGTTTTCATGGCCGAGCAAAAGCGTCGGATACAGTTGTGTTAAAGCACACTGCTACTGTTCTCCATCCGTCAATCTGAGCGGAGTCTGGGTACTTACCTGAATACACTGTGCCAAGTGTAAAGTTTGGAGGAGGGGGGATTCTGGTGTAGGGTTGTTTTTAAGGAGCTAAGCTTGCCCTTACCTTCCAGTTAAAAGAACACTTCATTCTTCAGCATACCAAGATATTTTGGGCAATTTTATGCTCCCAGCTTTGTAGGAACAGTTTGGGGATGACCCCTTCCTGTTCCAACATGACTGTGCACATGCACAAAGCGAGGTCCATAAAGACATGGAAGAGCGAGTTTGGTGTGGAAGAACCTGACTGGCCTGCACAGAGTCCTGACGTCAACCCAGCAAACTTTAAGGGTGAATTAGAGTGGAGACTGTGAGCCAGGCCTTTGTCTTCTAGCATCAGTGTCTGACCTCATAAATGTGCTTCTGGAAGAATGGTAAAACTCACTAAACCTCATGGAAAGCCTCCCCAGAAGAGTTTAAGCTGTGATAGCTGCAGAGGGTGGGCTGACTTTATGTTAAAGTTCAAAGTTCATATACGTGTGAATAGACAGTTTTATTTAATAATGGATATTTGGGCAATTTTGTGCGCATATGTCACCCACAGTGTTAATGTCACAACATAAACATTTTCTTGTATAATAAATTAAAATTACAATAATGTAAAACTGAGGGGGAAATTACAAATCATGCCAATTTTTACAAAGTGTTCAGCTCAGGGGAAAGTTTACTAGACACCTTCACGTCTACACTTAAAGATCAGTGATTCAGATTCACTCCAATGCAGTACACACAGCAGTAGATTAAGAAATATCTCTTCATGCCACATCACAGCAGCTTATCTATACTGTATAGATGTTATGTAAATCAGTGTACATCAATATTTTCTGATGTCAAAGAAGACTATAAATTGGAAAACATTAGCTTTATCAGTTATGAATATAAAACTGTAAACACTTTATTGCAACTGAAATTAAATAGACTTTTTCATTATGTAGCTTTGAATATATTGAGATATTATTCCAGAATGAGTGAAAAAAAAAAATTCCCAAAATCGGAGCTTTTAAATCTGCCATAATTGATTTTTAGAAGTGCTGTAACATCAGCCTTTCTTATAAAGAAGTTTTAATGAAAGCAGTTGCCTGCAGCTGAAATTGGCAATATTAAATAAGTTAATGTATCTTGTGCAGCCAAGACGATGAGACGAAACTCCTCATATTCTGTGTTCAATTTGTATATAGCATAAGGTACACAGATATGATGAAAGAGATTGTAGCTGTAATGTTTTATACTTTTGATTTTTTTGTGTGGACCCCAAAGCACAGTACGAATTATCCAGCACTTTGAGATCTGTGCTCTAATAAAACTTGATTACAGACTTTGGGCCGGCCCCTTTGATGTCCTAAAAGCTGCAAGTCTACCCTGCCATAGAGATGTGTATTTTGGTTTGAATTTGTAACAGCGTCAGCAATGTAACTATCACCTTTCTTTAATAACAAAGGTACATGGCTTGACTAAAAATTGCTATCTTCTATAAAATTGCAGATCATTAAAATTCAGTATTATTGTTTTGACACTGGTAATATATATATATGTGTGCAAAATGTGGTTGCATTTTGTTGTGTTAGTTGTTATTTTATGATTTTAGTAATAGAGTCCACTAAAGATTTCCTGTGGGAAAGTGTAACTTTAGAAATATATTTCATTGGTCCATTTTGCAGTTTCTTGTCCCAACTCACTGTCCCAGCCTATAACAAAAGAAAGGTAGTATAGCCAAAATATATTACTTTGTAACCATACTGTATGTCCGGTACATTAAAAATAATAACCTGTGAGGCACTGCAACCTAGAGTATCCTCTGTCGTGTACTTGTCAAACTCAGCTGTGTGCAGAAAACAATAGGGCATTTTAAGGTCGTTGTAAAGTGGTTGGAAATTTGCATTTTGACTTTGTCACAACACAGAAAAATATGTTATCTACTAGTCAGCCAGATTTGAATGATTAAAAGAATTTTCAAGTTTGAAAAATGTGGGGAAAAAATGAGCAGTGTCCGTTTTGTCTGTGTGCTGGAGGGATGACTGCAGGGCTGTTTTTATAGGCCAACCAGAAATTAGCACTGCCCCGATTCACTGGAGTAAATTGGATTTTTCCATTAGGTTTTCAAGTATTTCAGAAAGGATTCTCTACGGGAAACAGAAGTCTATGATACATGTTTGGCAACTTTTGATTTTTGAAGCTTTAGAACCCGGTGCTATGCAAATACATTACATCAATTGCAAGACGAGGAACCCAAAAATGAACAAAAAATGTTTTGCTATCTTCAGCTCTAAGGGTACTTGTGGGGAGCGTTTGTGGTCAGCAGCAATACTTGGGTAGAGTGTGGAGTTTAAATAATGATCCTAAGGGGCCCAAATGTGCCAAGAAAATATTTCCGACAACATTACACCACCAGCAGCCTGATATGACAAAAGACAGCATGGATCTTTGCTTTCATGTTGTTTATGACAAATTCTGAGGCTACCATCTGAATGACTCAGAAGAAATCAGCACTCATTAGACCAGCCCACAGGAAATGTAGCCTCGGTTTCCTGTTCTTAGATGACAGTAGCGACACCTGGTGCGGTCTTCTGCTGCTGTAACCCACCTGCAAGGTTCAACGTGTTATGCATTCAGAGATGCTCTTCTGCATACCTAATTTAGTGGACGGTGAGTGTGTTGATACAGATAGAAAGCGTTACTGTGTATTGAGTTGCAATCTGAGTTGTTGGTCTCCATGTTTCACCACTAGCAAACTTTATAACTTCATGGTTTAAATTGTAACTGTAGTGGCACGAAATTTAGCTAATTAGACTAAGCTGTTCTGTAAATTCTGCCATTTGAAGTCAAATCATTTACAGAATAATGGCATAGATAGCTCTAACTCCAGCCTGTGATAAGAATATTGGGTAACTCAAGAACACCCCAGATGCTAATGAGCAGTTAGGAGAGATGACCTGCTCAGTAAGTTTGATGACAGTGCACTATTGTAATTCTGGCCAACCCCAAAATAAACACAAAACTAGACCAAAAAGTTGCTGCGTTATTACACTTTTTCACAGGCTGTGTCTAATAATTTTGTACAATGTGCTTGAAAATGCATCTGTTATTTGATTTCATAAGAACTTGATTTTTCTATATATTGATAGTAGATAGAGGAGGCTGTGGCACGGGTAATAGAGCGGGTCGTGTACCAAGTCGAAGGTTGATGGATTGAGTCCTAATTCTTCCAGCCTGCATATGAAGTATCCTTAGGCAAGTTATTGAGCCCTGCGTTGCCCCCCCCCCCGATGCACTGGTGTGTGTGTTTTTGTGATTGGTTGCTTCAAGTGCTCAACTGAGTAGAAGGGTCCTATATAAAAACAGTCCATTTAGGTTAAGGTGGTTTATGATGGTTTTTTGTTGTTGGTTAAAAATGCTCAAAACGTGATTTGTTGAATCTCTCATGTCTACAGAGGAAATGATGAGGTCTGCTAAACACCAGCAAAATGAAACTCTTTGAACTGAGAACAGTTATTAATGACAAACGCATGCCTTTTTTTTTTCTTTATAAGAAATATTACAAGAAAAATTACTCTGTAGTAATATGCGTGGTAGATTGTTCTGGTTACTGTTCTGTTTGGAGTTTCTTTTTTCTTATCGTTGCCTCTTTATATATTCCCAAATTATGAGAGGTGCCTCGGTGCTTCATACATCCTCATTTATATCTGTCAAACTTTAATGAATGCTAAGGCCATGAATATTGCATGCCTTAAAGGCTAAGTATATGCAAACTGAATGGTAAGAGACATGTAATTTATTATGTTATGCAGGGAACAGTATACATTATGCTTTCTGGTACAGGTACATTAAGGTGATAGAAGAATTATATTGTAATTATATTATAATATAATGCATTACAAGATTTTGCTTAACAGCAGCTGAATGTTCTGAGATTTAATTAAAAAAAATCAGACAAACCGATGACAGTATATCAAATTAATTAGTACTCTAATTGATACAAGCGGATTCTGCTTCTGAAGCGTTAAACAAATGATGACTGATACACTCAGTACCAGGGTAAGGTGTCAGCACACAGTGTGCTAACTGTGTTTGACGGGGCTAAATGCAAGAGACCTGTGGTTCTGCCTCTCTCCACGCAGACCTGTCAGGATCATTTGGAGCCCAACCCTGTTTTGCAGGCGAGGCGCTTTGTCAGCAACACTGCATTTTACTTCTGTTCCCAAAGGAAGGATTCTGCCATATTACATTCATTGAAAAGAAGCAATAAATGAATAGTTTGTTTACTTGAATCAAGCTCTGGCTCGAACAGTGAACAGAGCAGCACAAAAGCAGGGAGAGCTTGTTATCTGAGACAAAGTTTGAGTCTTACTTTGCCAATAGATTTGATGTCAACTGTCTTATTCTAATGTTTCAAAGCTAGTGAAAGGAATTAAATTGGTCTTTTCTTCCCTTAAGACTCACATCTATCAGTGTGAAAGAAATGCAAAGAGGCACTTATTTTACTAATGAGACTTAGATATTCACTGTGAAGCCTTTCTGAAGGGACAGAAAATGCACAGTTTCCCGTCTAATGTCAAGACCCTTACACTCCATTGTACTTGTCCTCCAGTCAGCTCGGAGTAATCTCCAGAGTGCTCTTGTTAAAGCCATTGGTGTGCAGATAACAGAGGATATTTCAATAGAAAGTGTACTTTGTGATTTTTAATGCAGTTTAACTTCTTAATTTTCGTTAAAGCTCCAAACCTCCTGAATTTATCCAAACCTAAATATTCATTCTGTAGAGAGGAAATGATGAGCTGTGAATAAAACTCCAACACTTGATTTCATTTTTATCTATAAAAGATCAATAGAGAAATACTAGCCCACTCAGCTGAGCTCCAAGACTTGTTTGGCATATTTATTTATATCTGACGCACACGCTGAGTCTCTGATCCTGCAACCCAGTATCGCGGCAAAGCATGTAAGAGACACGCTGTGTCCATTTCACACATCCTTGGCATGTTTTGCTGTGATATCAGGCTGGATCCTGGGTATTACCCTAATGTGTTGACCAGTGTTGGTCAAGATACTTGAAAAAAGTAATCAGTAACTAATTACTAAATCCTCCCCCCAAAATAATCCCGTTACTTTACTGATTACTTATTTTCAAAAGTAATTAGTTACTTAGTTACTTTTTAAAAACATAATATACAACCTGAATAGGTAATAAAGCATTCGATCTTTCAGCCCAATTCTACTTTTTTATGCATAATCCATCATATAAAATGTAATCAAATGAAAAAGCCTCTTTTTAAAACTTGTTTTATTAGTTTTAATCTTTTAACTTTGTGCACGAAGCAAAAATGTATTTATATGCAACAATCTCTGACTGGAAGAAATTTGTTTAACATTTAAACCTATTTTTTTTTTTGCATATTCCAGCATATAAAATATAACAGTTTTTTGTGTTTACACTCACGCTTTCAAATAGATGCAAGTAAAACACAGCAGAAAATAAATAAAATCAAAGACAGGTGAAGGTGTGCCGCAGCGGTCGTGTCAGCGGAAGGATCCGGGAGTTTCTCTGTGAATTTCACATTCCCGTGGCAGCGTACTCGGTGCTTGCTCGGAAGTTTAGGTTTTTTTTCGCTGTAAAAGTTTTCTTCCCACGCAGTGAACCGCGGACGCTAATGTTTTTGTCACTTTTTACGGAATCAAACTCAAAGTAAGGTCAGTCGTACTCTCTCCCACACTCGATATATTATCCATTGCTGATCTGCACACAGCTGTTGCCACGAACGTTGCACTCGCTTACGTCATTGTCATGGGAAACTCGCAAACAAAATCATGGTTTAGTAACGCAGTAACACATCATGCTTACTGGATAGTAACAGTAATCTAGTTACCTTTTTTTGCACTAGTAATCCCTTACTTTACTTGTTACTTGAAAAAGTAATTATTTATACACTTGATCAGGGCCCTCTTGACAGACCGTTGTGCCATGCTTACTTTCTATATTTCACAGTTTTTCTGTGGTTGCCATGAGGTTGTCAACCAGTCTCTAGGCCTGTGTGACTGAGATTTACCCTACACTAAATGCTTTTGATAATCAACAGTGGAAAAAAGACTTTACAGCTCAAAGTCTTAGAATGATTTCAGGCTTCAAGAATCTTTAAAACATCCTGCCAAGTGAAGAACTCGTGCAAACTTGTGCAGGTTTACATTGAAGAGAAGAGTACACGAAGAGAAAACATAGTATCAGTCTAAAGATTATAAAAGGCAATTAATGAAAACCTTGCAAAGTGTTTGCAAAAGACTTTTTGCAAAGCCAACCTAAATTTGCCTCTTTGTCAGTGATTGCGTTCAGTCATTTTTGTCTGTGAAAATTGCCTCTCACACCCACCACAAATAAGCAGACAAAACAATACCGACACTTTGTTTCATAAG
Organism: Hemichromis elongatus; assembly: GCA_015108515.1. Lineage (NCBI taxonomy): Eukaryota > Metazoa > Chordata > Actinopteri > Cichliformes > Cichlidae > Hemichromis > Hemichromis elongatus. Next base: position 29,063 of record VUQR01005943.1, read on the forward strand.
TGCTTAGTATTTTTTTAGTCATAATAAGAGGCAGTGTTTGTTTCATGGAAAGTGACCCAGCTTTGGAACGCTTTGGGAATCTCAGTTGAATTGTTCTATTTCTATTCTTTTGAATTTCAATAACAATCAGAACAACAGCATTAAAAAAGAAATAATTTAGCTTCTCACTAATTAATTTTTGTAGCCTTGTTGGTGATTGGCTCATTGCTCAGAAGTTAACATTTCCAAATAATTTCTTTTTCAGCTTCAGCTCATATTTGTATTCATGCTCAGCCTCTGCTCACATAAGCGTCTCCAAAGTGCTGATGAAATGTACCAGAAACAATTAACCTCCACAAATTTAGGCTGACAGCAGTCAGTCATTCATTATTAATTACTTATCACAAATTAGACTCTGTCAACTCCCCAGAGACAAAGATTAACGCTAATATACGTAAATCTGTTCAGACTGCTCTAAAGCTTCATACGGGAGATGCTTATTAACCCTGATGGGAAATCTTCACCGTGTTTGTTTACACAACGAAAACCGTCACTTGATGATTGTATAACGGTCAGATAGGCTAACGACGACATAATGATCTAAATCGTTAAAGAAACGTAAAGTCCAATATTCATCAAATTAATTAGGAATCATTGCATATTAACATGAAACTGCAAAGCGAAGATGGAGGGGATGAGAGTGGAACATTTTTGAAATTTTCCACCAATTTGATTCCCACACATTCTTGAGAGAGCTTTTTGTCTGCTCTTTCATGCGCTCCGAATCCATAAATGCATGTTTTAAGAGGAGTTTCAGATGAATGCAGTGATCCAGTTAACACCATATCCTCAGGCAGGCTATTACAGAGCTACAAGAGTTCAATCACGCTTTCGCCACATTTTTTTTTTTGTCACATTGCTTTCTGAGCTGTTTCCATTATCTTGACAGGAACACTCAACACTCGGGAGGGAGAAATCAACTTTCTCAGCTCACATACTGTCGCTCAGTGCTCAACGTTTGCTTCTGTCTGACCATACTGTCGCAAACTCATCATTTATTTATTTATTTAAATATCAACTATGATGAAGTGGGAGACAAAAAGTTTGCGTTGCTGCTTCTCTTTCTTTGTTTTACTGCACTATTCTTCACGGGCCTCGTTAGATATCAGGACAGGTGTGTGTGTGCGGAAGTAAAAGCCTGTATGTGTTCCCGCTGGTGAACGTCACTCATGTCTGGCAGAGAAAAGTGAATCATTTGGAGAGCCATCTGTCTGTCAAACGTTTTCTTGCCTGTGTGAAAAACCAATAATAACTGAAAGATTACATGAGGTTTGACACCACCACCAAGTTTTTTTCAACTTTAGTAAGCAAAGTAATTTTCCATTTTTCTCTTTTTTTTTGAAGTGTTTTGTCTTTTTTTTCATTGATCTCAGAGGCAATTAAACATAAATGTCAAAGATAAACTTTGCATTTCTGTCAATGAACCTTGTTGGTTCTAAGCTTGTTGGCTAGGGCGGAGTGTTGGTTGGATGTACTGCGACAAATTATGAATCACTTGGCTGACATGTTCTTTAAAGTACAGAACATATAATGTATATAGGGGAGGCTCAGGTAGGTAGAGCAGGTCATCTACTGATAGGAAGGTTGGTGGTTCGTTTCTTGGCTTCCCCCTAGTCTGTATCCCAAATATCCTTGGGCAAGATACTAACCCCAAGTTGCTCTCCGATGCATCCATCGGAGTATGAATGTGTGTGACTGGGTGAATGCAAAAGTTGGGTGAAGTGCTTTGAGTACCCAAGATAGAGTAGAAAAGCGCTATATAAGAACCAGTCTATTTACCATAACATTATAGAGAAAACACCAGTGATCTTATACCAGGAAGCACTGGGAAGGAAAAATATCTCTGGCAGATCCAGGCTCACAGAGGGCAGCCATCTGCCATGACCAGCTGAGGTGGTTGAATGAGAAGGGAAAGGAAACAAGCACAGACAACATAAACAACAAACTGTATAACAAAAAAAAAAAAAAACCTCCAAAAAGTTACGATTTTAAACCTGCAGATGAGGAACTGGAGGTAGCTGTGGAACAGAAATATGTCAGAGGACATCGCAAAAACCAGACAAGAGACACAAAAGTAAAATCATCCAGTGGTGCAATATAAATTCATCGGTAGTGAAGGAGTAGGGTAAAAAAGAAAAAGTGCTGGGCGTACCATATGCAGTTTCACCTGATCCACCACAAACTATCAGCAAAAAGAGAAAAAAGCCTAATTTTTACAGTTAAAGAGTCTTGAAACCAAAACGGGAGATGTTTCGACATGAGTGCAGCATTTAGATTTTGGGATATCTGGGCCGGCATCCTTATAGCTAAAATGCTTAACTGAAAAAAGAAAATACTTTGAAGTCTTCGGGAAGTGACGAGGCTTGGCCCCTCGTTTGTATGTAAGGAAAGAATTAGATTTTTTTTTTTCTTTGATTCAACGGGGAGCCATTGAAGAGAACTACGAGCCTGTTTTAGTTCTTTCTAGTGCTCTTGTTAGAGCTTTTAAAGTGAGCTGGAGCTGTCAAGACAACATTTTTCAACATTACTCAGAGATGGGAGAAAGAAGGCAGTCATAGAGACTCGTGCTCTTTATAGTGAGTGGACACATTATAGTTTTGGTATGAAAATGATCAGCTTGGACTAAATCTGTTCCTGTTTGGTTTATCAGGTGTTCATCACGCAGCAGATTATTTAAGATGTAGTCACTGCCAGATTTTAAACGTGTCATATTTTTCCTCTGCATTTGCCCTGTTTTGCAAGCTGCTGGGGTTCAATATTTTTTTTAAATGTAACTTAAATTTGTTATTGATCTGTTGTTCAGTGTATTGTGTAGTTCACCGTGTTTAATTTGAAAATCCAACATTAGGGATACACAGCTTGATACATATGAAACTGAAAACCGCTGTTGTAGATAATTACATTTCCCAAGAGGGAATGTTTTTAAATTAGCTTCTGAACAAAAAGCAAGTTCTGTGAATCACAGCTGAGTGCACAAACTTCAGCTTGATGAGTTGTTTGTTCATGTACTGAACTCCCTGCTTTTAGTTTAAACAGAAAAGAAAATGCAAGATTGCCCAAAATATCCAAATATTCTTCTGTGGGTTTGACACAAATTTGCTATCAGGTCTGTTAAATTCTATACAGAACGCAACCTCTAATAAGAAAATGTTAGAGGCAAATTTACCCGCAGGAAAAGTGTAGGCTGCTTACACAGAGTATTGTTTCTCGTCCCCAAAATATGTCAGACATGAGATGAGAGCAAGATTCGGATGCAAGCAAAAGGCGCACATGCAAAGAGAACAATACCAAACATAATACGCTGTGATGATTTGCTCTGTCATCACTCTCTTGTTTTTACCGTACAGATGTACAGACGTTAGTGACAGAAAAGTCACAAGGTAAGTGAAGATGATAATTACAGATTATCTGACATCATGCTGTGTGTCACCAAGATAGGCGAAACATTTTGCTGACATGTTGCCGACATATTTTGTCAGTGGTGTCAGTGGTGTCAAACATGCATTGTATCTGTCTGGAAAGAAAAAAAAAAAACTACAACGCAGACAGCTGCAGTTGTCCCCTTTCTGTCATGTCTGTGATTTAAAAGCCTCTTGGCTCTGATCTAAATGGCAGGTTTCTGTCTCAGATCTCTGGACTAAAACTTTAGCCATGAAAACGAAGCAGTGACCATGATCCTGTCCCGCAGAGATGTTTCTTAATCAGTTAAAAAAAAAAAAAGTCTGAAGACTTTATCTACATCATAAGCATGAAATTTTAAACCATTTAAGGAATGTTAAATGTACCAATAAATCGTGTTTATCCAACACTATTTAAATTCCATGTAAAAGACCAATCAGAAAGCCTGAACTTGTTTCACTCAAATTACTTTAAGCGTGATTTAAAAATAAGCACAAAGACTTGCTGCATATTGCTTATTTTTAAATCACATGCATTTTGCAGAAAGCATAATTTATGTTACAATTACAATAAATATCTAGTTAAGATGTTCTTTTCATAAAGTTTATTATAAAGGAAACTGAACTTTTTCTCTTTTGGAGAAAAAAGGTGACATTAGGTCTAATAGTTAGAAGTAATAACTCTATATAAAATATATTGTGATATAAAATGAAAAACAAATCATTGTATTTTTCTATAAAATGCTGTTATCTTCCCTCTAGCAGCTACAAACACAGGTCTATGTGAATGTTTGTTTTTCCCGGAGTACAATGGTTGGTGTAATGTGAGCGTTTCTGCTTCATGCATAGATTAGACCTTGACACACAGTGGAGCTGACTCCATAACTCCATAACTTCAAACAATTCAGCATATGGCGCACGCCCTGTGGAAGCCTCTCAGAGTCCAAAACCCATTGTTTTCTTTGAGTCTCAAATATCTGTGGCTGGCATTCATTGCAGAGATGTAACAAACACCAGATTCCTTTAGTAGAAAGTGTTATAAAACAAGCTTAGATTAGATTTATAAAAGTGTTATTTTATTCTTTTTTAACATCAAATAAAATGTATTTTATTTAATGTTAAAAATGTAAATTCACTTGCATGGTCTTATGTAGCAGTTTTAGCTTTCACTGAAAATAACATCATCATGCAGGTAGAAGCCAGAAGGAAGTATTTCAATGGCTAAATTTCACCTGGTGTGTTACACTTAAGGGTTAAATGGCATTTTATTAAATATAATTGGGTAGAATTAAGTGGAATTGACTATCTACTGGCACATTCAGGAATGCTTCCCTGAGACTATATATATTGATTCCTTCCACGTAAAGGATGGAGTTCAACCTTCTATATTAAAGTGGACTAGAAAAAAATTAGTTTGAACCCAGGGGTTAGAAAAGTGGACTTGAAGTATCTAGGTTGGACATTTGAGGCTATATAAAGGTTTCTCTCTGCTCTCTGATAATGTATATTAACAAAAAAAACAAATAAAAAAAAAACAACTGCAGCGAAGTTAAACTAACACTTGGAAGTCAAATTTGTTTGAATCCATACACTGATTTGTCACAAGCATTTGGACTGTGTGTGTGCACTCTAACTGGGGATTTATATTTCTGTGTTAAATCTATGCAACCATAAACCCTCTTTTGAAATCCTAAGCTGCAAAATGATATGCACCCCTGTAGAAATGTAGCCACGCGTTGCTGCTGATGTAGTCCACACGGGTATTAAAGCTGGGTAAGTCTTTTAAGGCAAGTTTATTCCATGCAGGGGACGAGGTCAACTGGCTTCAGAGCTCTCCATGGGGTTGACTCTTGAAGTGAGCTTTGGTCTCCACATCCAATCAGAAGGTTAAACGCTGTATTTTCTGTGCTGTTATTACATGATGTTAGCATGCTGAACATATCCTTAAATTTTGAATGTGGGGGCAAGGCAGGGTTTCTGTTGGGTTATGTACACTGCTGCTTACAGCTCCCATCAGAACTGAGCTGGAAAGGAAACAAGTGTTAGCGCGTCAGTGAGGAGCTGTTCCACAACTGAGGGAGAAACAGAATTTGTCATTAAGCAATCAGCTGCAAATAAAAGATGATTCTACAAGCACAGTGTGCTACACAGTCATGGGTCACAGAATGTGATGGATGACACAAACAACTCATTAATTTTTAAAAAACCGCAAGTTTTTTCTCTAATGTGGTAGACAAGCACTTAAGTGTGGGACTCATCATTTTCCTGTTGTTATTTTTGTGGCAGTTGTTCAAAAGGTTGACATAAAACGGACACTTTTTTTTTTCTCTGTGCAAATGCCTGTAGTGTCAGGAAGAGACAAATGAAGGATGTGGGTGAGACTGAATGAAAGACACTATGGGGGATTTGTTGGCTGCAGAGCTAAACAAATACGGGCATTTCCCCAGCTGGAAGCAGTGAATCATACAAATGGGGAATAATGACACACTTGGTGCTGCATAAAGGTCAAAAAAACGATTGGCCTTTCCTGGATCTTCTATAGAAACGTGGTTTGGGATACTTCTAAATTATCTGTAAAGTGGTTCATTTGAAGCACGCGGAAACCTTTAGTTTGCTGTTGGTAGACAAACGGAATCACTTTCTGTAACCACCAAAACACCAAGCAAAGCCCACTTTAAAGGTACTCATATGATTTAATTTATCTGTGGGTGTGAAATGCTGGAAAAAAAGAAAAAAAAAATCCAGGGCTCCTTTTAATAGGTGAATTGGCAGGCTGACAGACAGGCAGATGTTCAAACAGAGTGTGCATTCTTCTTTTGTGAGGAAGGTGCTGCTGTGTTTGGCTGCTTTAAAAACACAGACGGTGTGATGGAGATTAGAAGCAAGCTGTGCAATCAGTGTTTAGTGGGTCGAGCAGACAGGCAGACAGGGGGCACATTTTACATATCAAAGACGAGGAGACGGAGAGAAGTGAGGGAAACATCAGGCCTGGCGATCTCAGCTCCACTCCAGACGTCACCAGCCAGCCAGCGCTGAGGCTCTGTTGAGATATTTAGACATTCAGGTTTGTGAGAGAGCTGTAAGAGATTTGTTGATAAAGAGTAGTTTAAGAAAAGTGAGCGTTGTTATCTCCAAATTAAAAGCTAGTCTGTATCAAAGTTTAAACACTTTGTTGACCATACATCCTGAAAGCTAATGACTGCAATGTGTTTGTGCACTGACTTACAGAACTGTGCAAATGTATTAAGGGACCCCTCGTTTCTTTACGTGCGTGCCATGAAATAATCAGACTTCCTTGTAACTTTTTTTTTTTTGGCTGAATCTATAAAAAAGACCAAAGATGACACTGTTTGACAGACATAAATTGCACTTTTGGACCAACAAGGTGAAATGTCTCTGTCGTATATCTCTGACTAACATGCAGTCCTAATAAATTTGAGGAAACTGGACAAGTGGCAGGCAACAGAAGAAGCATCTTTTTATTTGTATTTTTGGACTTTAATTTCGCTTCCAGTTTAAAAGAGAAACTGCTTTCTACATCTACGAATCTCTAGAGTGTATTTTCAGTCACTGTTTAGTCTTTACTCTCTTTTTGGTTATGCACACTCACTGGCCACTGTGTTAGATACACCTTGCAGGTACTGGGCTTCACTTTTGCCTCCAGAGCTGCCTTGATTCTTCTGGACATAATAGCGTCACACAGCAGGTGATCAGCTGGTCCCTAAATCCAATTGACACCCTCTTTCGAAGAGAAGCCTGGGTTCGGGAGAGCCCGAGTGTCCTGGAGGGACGTTCCCTGCTGGATACACAATGGAGGATCGTGTGCCTGGTGGGACTGTACATTGAGGACATTGAAGACATCTACTTTTTCGGACTCATGATAACGGGGCTCTTGCTGATCGGAGCTGGCTTGGCCCTGGCTTATCGAAGAATAAAGAAAGCGGAGACGGCTGCTCAAATCGCCAGAAGGCTGCCCGCTATGCTGATTTAAACAGTGGAGTGAGTCGTGGCTTCCCAAAATGAGCTCATTAGAGGAAGCAAGGATGACATCATGGAGAGGATCACGTCTGCTGTGAGTAGTTTTAACATCGCACCTGAAAACACCCGGGAGAAGCTGACAGCTGTCGTGAACACCCAGACTATGCTCTA
>VUQR01005947.1:5897-32977 GCA_015108515.1 Hemichromis elongatus
ACACTGTCCCCCCCCCCCCCCACCCTCCCTCTGACTGTCAGCTGGCCTGCCAGCTGCTACCACCACATTCATTCATACACTTCGTTCGCTTGCTTATTCAAAGGGGCAGGGATCTGCCACCATGACGACCAGTACCTCGACAAACCGCAGACCTCCCATCAACACAAGTGACACTTGTGGGGTGAAAAAAGAGATTTAACAAAATGGGAGACAAGCACCGTCTGTTCATCCCAGAAGAACGCCTCCTGAATTAAAAAAACAAAACAAAACAAACAATCCTACTAAAGGCTCTTCACGGAGGCTTAATTGCAGTATATTTCCTCATGTGTTCATTACAAGTGGGGAAGTGAGAACAGCATTTTCAGCACAGATATTATTTTAGGGTTTTCGGAGTTAAGGGCTGCCATGTCTCTTGCTTCCTCCAAAATTTGAGGATAGAGGAGTTAATTGCTCCCTGGTTCTTTTTCGCTGATCTTATTGTTGCAGGGGAGGGTGGAGCGGACAGTTGCTGATATACTGAATAAAATGCAAAACATATACATGATGTCATTGCTCCAAATCAAAGCAGTGATTTACAAAAGCACATGAGTATTGAGCGCCATGGAAGAGATTCAGAAAAGTCTCAAAGAATCTTGAATCTAATTCCAAGCTACTCAATGTCAGTCTGTTTTGTGTTGTGTAATACTGTATTACACAACACAAAACAGACATTGCAGTAGCAAAAAGAAAATCTAATTTCTCTCTATAATTGTATAAAAGTCGCTCTTCTTATTAATATACTAACTCTAAATGAATCCAGTACCACTGAGAAAATATCTCAACATAGAAATGAGCCAGGACTGGCTCCACGATACTACTAATTTCTTTCTGTGATAAAAACAGCATACATGTGGCAAGCTTACTAAATATTCACTTGCCCTCGGCCTTTGCATGCGCATATAGGCCTACAGTTGTATTCTGATAACACTTTAAGTAGCAGTAGGCTCTGTTAACAGCTAACACCGTGGATTTCTGAATCAAAAGAAAGGTGCTCCTATAAAGCAATTTAATATATATATATATAGCCGTTAGCTTCCGCGACCTCGACGTCTTCATCTACCTGTGTAGGTGGGGCACCTGAATAGAGATGTCCACCGCTTAACACATACGCTGATATGCTTGAAATATAAGAGAATATTCCAGATATTCAGAGGTCACACGTCGTTATCGCTCACTGGAGAAAACGAGCATAGGGAAGATAAGGCGGCAGGTCTGATCTGTCCGCCTATATGCGGGTTTCACATCAGTTGGGTAACAGACACAATAGACTTCCTCATCAGTCACAGTAAATTTTGCAGCATGCTGGATTATTAAAAAATATATTCAATAAAGAAAGGAGGGAAATAGGAATACCAGTCCCAGTCACAGGAAAGCTACCACATTGCAGTGTTAAACACAACCACAAACTCTTTGTTTTTGTGACCTGTCTGAAATTCCTCTGAGTGATTTAAAATAATAATAATAATATTAATAATAATAATAACAACAGGATCGCGTTTGTTTCCCTCAGAAATACACAGTAAGTGATGTTTATCGGGAGGCTCTGGGCATTAAATGGAGATGAGGATGGGTGCCTACCTTCTCAGGATGGAGCGGCTGGTCGTACTCTTCCTTTGTTTAGCGGTAAATCCAGTAGGACTGTCGGCAGAGAGCAGCTGATGTGCTGGACGTGCGGCGTGAGAGAGAGGAGGCAGTACATCCAGTGATCGGCCCGTGTCGCTTCTCCCAAGGCAACGTGTCTGGGAGGGCGGGACTAGCGGGAGCATGCGTTCCCATTTGCTCCTCGAGCGGCTCCGACTGACCAATCGGCTCCATCGTTCAGTGCAGCCGCGGAGCAATAGGCGAGGCCGGTTTACATATGCAAATAATATGGAAATGACACAAACACGTGGACACGCGGATCGGTTTCATTTCGGCAGCTGGGTGAAAAGTCAAGCCAGGACTGACTGTGGTCATTCTACAGGCATTCTTGGGCATTATATCATCTGGATGATGATGCTTGACTTGAGGCATGTCAGTAAGTTGAGCGGCTCTGGTAAAGGCGCAGTCAGCAATTTCAGAAGCAAGTTTGTGAGTTAATGTGTTTGCTCAAGGACACTTCAGTAGACTGGAGCAGGCACTTATTTTTGCACCTTTAAAATATGTTTGTTAATGGTGGCATGGGGCATCAGCAAAGTAATTAAAAGGCAACTGGTAAGAATGTATTTATTATAAAGAAGATTCTGTCCATGTAATAGATATTATTAGGTCATTTTTGACATTTTAATCTGCAATATAGGCTCCTTTGATATCATTTACCTTTATAAAACGATTACACACTTAATTAGGATAACCTGCAGAATAACTAGCTTTCAGAAAACAGAGTGAAAGTGGAATAGACTATAAAAAGTAGAAAAAGTACCTGCTGCGAAACTCTACAGTACTTGTGTAAGTACATAAATGCTTTCTGCATGCCATAAGACATTACATAAGATGTCTCCAAGTTGTGAGTGACTAAGTAAATAATACATTAAGATGAATCATAGTGGAATTAGTCATTAATTGTTTCATTTTGCTTTCCTCGAGAAGCTAAATGCACGAAACCAGAACCACTTTCTCCACATGCAAAGCTGCTTCTTCTTAACCATAGCTCTGTATTTTTTTTGTAATTTATAATTTTTTTTCTAGGCACAGTGATGGTAAACTGATGACTCACAGGACCTCTGTTTGACTGCATGAGAGAGTAGGATTAGGTGCCCTCTATCAGAGGCCAGACGAGAATCCTGAGCTTGGAGCCAGTGAGTCACGAACCCTTTCACAGCAAACAGTGGTGGTGGTGGGGGGGATCACGTGCGCCTGGGAGACGCCTACTCAGAAAGCACAACCGGCCTGGTCTCCTCATCTCCCTCAGTTGACAATGCGGACAGACAGGATTTGAAACAACACATTTTCCCCAATTCTCCCTCCAGAGTAAACAGGTCACATGTGAAAAGGCTCCGCGAGATGTTTACAGAGCCAAGGACGCTGCCCAGACAGTTTTAACAACCGGGTGCAAATCTGTCTGAGATATAATGCAGAAGGACTTCGTGGACTGTCATCTTTGCTTTCTATAATGAGCTTGTACCATGGTAATTAGATTGAAAAGGCAATTTGTGGTCAAGTGATCATAGAGTAGCATATGTGGCTACTTTTGCTTTATGTGCTGCCGTCACAATGAAGAGCAGGCAGGATGAGGGCACCAGCAAACACTAGCTTTGCTCTCTACGGATGAGCCTGTAATCACATCCTGCTGTGAAGAATGCATTCTAAAACCAGTCAAGGTGACACACCTACTTGCACAGTTAGACATTCATTTTGAATTTTAATTGTCCTGTAAATCGCAGCGGTCTCTCACACATCCCACAAACAGCCTGCTGATCCCCCGGTGACCCCAGACTTTATGACGACAGAGAGCTTCCTACAGCTTTTCAGCAAACTCTCATTTCCCTTATTTGTCTTAGACGCTTCCATGTCACTGTGGAATATATCACATTCACTTCAAAGCACAGGAAACAGACATATCTACATACATTTGATGTTCAAAGAGCTATTTTTGGGCCCGTGCATCCAGCATTCTGAACCACACACACATGGCATCATGCATATAGAAATCTTAGCCACAGATTGTTGTGAATGTTTCAGAAAATCTTTTGTGTGATCGCCAGGAATGTTTATGTGCTTAACAGCAATCCAATTCTACGGAGCCGCTCTCCAATTTTCACAATCTGTCATTCGCTTAAAGAACAACAGCAGCAATTTGCAGTCTGTTCACAAAAGGGAACTCTTTTTATCTGTGCATTTTCCTGTCAGGATCCAAGATGAGTCACACGACACAAACTGGCACTGCGATTTTCAATTTGTCAGAGAGGCAGGCTGAAAACATATCCCACAGAGACTGGATTCCTCCTGCTCTCATTCATAAAAAATAAAAGACCAATCGGAGACTCACACCCACTTTATTATAGGGCATACGCTGAACATCTGTCCCTGTCTAACCCTGTCTTCTCAAAAAAATAAAAAAGAAAGACCCTGCACGTGTGCGTGGGGAACATCAACCGCACCTCACCCTATGGACTGAAAGCAGCTTTGAACTGTACATGTGTGCACGATTTACGGTTCTGTAAAATCTGTTTCTCATTTTCAGACAGCGTCACATGTCTAATTCAATGACTTGCCATCAAAAGCCATAGCCAGTAACCTGAACTGACCTGTGTTACACTTGCATAAAGTGAGAGATTGTGAGAGACTGTGCCCTTACCTTTATGTATGCTGCAAGTGGACACAGGCATACATGTGAGAGTGTTTGGTGCCATTTGTGGGGGAGTGTATTTGCGTTTGTGCCTGTTATATCAACAGTTGTCGCGTGAACTGTGCATATGACTCAGCTGGCTTTGGTCCATATGCTTTTCCGAACTCAAAACCGGACCTATGGTGACACACATGCACTGTGTCTTTAATTTGGGACGGCAAACAACAGACTTTCCACACCATTGTTCACATTATGGTTGCTCACCACTAACAGCAAGAGTGCGACCCAGGCACAGGTTTTGGCCTGGAGCTCAGATGGAGGAGAAAACCGACAGGAATGTTCATAACTGTGTTAACGACAGCTAAAGCTGCTGCCGGGAACACAAATGTAAACAGAAAGATGGACCAGACATTAAAAACGTCCTTTGGCTGGACATAATTGACATCTAGAAAAAATATTGGGTCCTTGCATGATTCGTAGACTTGTAATAACGGGATTACATAACTTTTTTTTTCTGTAACGTTTGCAAAGCCTTGGACTACCTCCCTCAAGTCTCAACCACCAATTGAGCATGTCAGCTTTGAGGAATAAAACCTAATTTTCCCATCAATTTAGCTGAAGCTGAACTTTGTGACTTGGATCCCGTTCTGTGCTTATGTGTTTTACAGTCATCTTCACAGATGTTCCACGTGACAATAACAGAATGCCTGAAATTGCTTTAGACTTTAATCTGAATCTGGGCAATCCTTCACCATGTCTGGACCCCGTTTGGCTCTTTAATCTTGGTTAGAAAACATGTCTTCCACTTCTCCCTAGGGTAGAATATTACTCCTCCAGATATATCATCCTGTTACAGTAAATGCTACTTCTACAAATAAACCCCACCCACACACTAGAAGTGTAACTGCATGTACTGTGGGCACGCTGCAGCCGTGTGTGGTGGGGAGGGTGTCAGTTGTATGCACAGCCAATCACATTTACAGTTGATATTAGAGGTTATGCAGTCAGAGAAGGAGTGATACTCATTGCATTTTTGTTGCTTTAAAGGGTTGGACTTCCGGCGCCCCGTCATACACCCTCCCTCTTCCTTTTGCACCTTCTCCCTCTTCCAACTTCAGTCACATGTGCTTCATCCAGAGAAAAAGCTCCCTGACCATTTTCCACACAGACAGTTCACATGCAGGCAGTTGAGAATGTCTGGCAGCAAACCACTGACAAATATTTTATGGCTCTGTATATGTGTGTGTGTGTTTATACTCTCTCTAGTGTCTGAACGGCTGCCAGAGCAGCTCAAGCGACAGTGGGATATCTATCTGCAGGGCTGAATGTTACATGTGACTGGGGTATATTTTAACTAGGTTATGTAAGTGCTCCAGCCTGCGTTCTCCACGCACAGATGAGGAGGGCTACACATGATGCAGAGGACTGTGAGCTCACCACAAGCATTGAATAATTCCTGCACTAGGCTAGAACTTTGGCCAGTATACACCTCAAAGAAACGGTCTTTAAAGTATCTAGTTCCACTTCAAAAACCCCCCCTAAATATATTAGCCTCCTGTTATTCATAGTTACTACAGCTTTTCTTTGCCATGCAGCCATATTGATTCCAGATGATGTAACATTGCGAGTTAGTAGCAGCAGCGTAATAGCCTATAATCTTAATGTGAAGGTTAGGGTTATGTAAGGGGATTTTTGAGGGATTAAAAACAAAAACACAAGTCCAAAAAAAGGTTAACCTGACAAAAGCTACTGTTGTTAAAAATGTGTTTCTGTGGGTTGTGATCACTTGGTAAAAAAAAAAAAAAAAAAGCACATAATTGGACATCCATTACATAGGTTGACCAAGTCTGTATCTGAGGCTCCCTGTCGAGAGCTGATGAGACCGGTGACAACAGGCTAGCCGCCAAATTTATGTCCAACGTAGAGCTGCCCACGCTCCCGCTGCTACCACTTTTATGGAATCATCATGTGGGCGTCTTAGTGCGAGATCCTATCTAGAAGTGATGCAATATGGGCTGATAATTTCTTTGTAGCTAACTATCTAACCTCATTTGGAGGATCATAGCCCTTTCATATCAATGGGTTTCGACCCAAAACCTCATCACAGGCTTCTTCTGACAGCAGCATGTGTCTTTTCAGAGATGTGAGGTATCAGTTTAAATGATAAGAAACAATTACTGCTGGACTATCAACCACTCCAACTCAAGTCCAGTTCCTCAGGATTTGCTCTGGTGGTGTGTTTATTAAAGCCTCTAGCATTTGAATAACCTTTGTCATCAGAAGGTGAGATCTTGGGTGCTCCACATACATTTTTTGTGACTTTAGAATTTAAATTACAATTGTAATGTAATGTAAAGTCTTACTGGCCATTGTAATGTAAATTTCCCTTTAGGTCACAAACAAAACAGCCAAACATGTGGATACTGATTACGAAAGCAGACCCTAGTGGGCCCTAATGGCCTTTCAGATGCAGTAAGTATGATCAAGGGTTAATCTAGGCTTAAGTATTTTGGTACACAGTGGGCTTACCAGCCAAGAGAGTGCGTCTCGAAGGTTAGCCAACACAGGACTAGCTACTACAAGAATACTATCTATATAGGAGATAAGAAGGCGAGGTTCAACAGAAAACAGTGGGTTTTGTCATTTAAATATAGAGAATAAAAGGTTGGATATAAATGTTCTGATAAAGGGGATCATGGGGTGCCAGAATAAAAGACCAAGACAACAGTAACAAAAGATAAGGGGTCAAAGGGACTGGTCAGGTGATGAGATCAAAGTTTACACATGCAAAAGTAAAACAAAAGGTGAGAGAAACACAATGAATAGGGAATGTCCTATGGGGGCTCTTTGTGTTTAGCGACCCCATGTTAACATGAGCACCACGTTAACATTAACTGTGTGACTGTGTGTGTCCTGGCCCTGGCTTCATCCCTCTCTTTGTCCTTTGTCAGATCATGCTGCTGTTGTCATCCACTTATTTTTTACACTTTCAGTTCTGAATTCCTAACTTGTGTCACTCCTTTGTTGGACTTTGTGAACTTTGCCTTAGTGAGTTAAGGTTTAGCTTTTTTTATTCTATTTATTTTTTTAATGTCCAACCTGTCTCCGTCTCTGTGCTTTGGTATTTTTGCACATCCCACAGTTAATTATAAATAATTAACATGAAATTTTTGGTCATTATTTAACTATACAGGAAAGATAAACATAAGGTTTAGTTTAGTCATTTAAACAGGGCATATAAAACAGGCATCTCAGTTGTCAAATATTGTTAAAGGAATATCAGGTAATTAAAGAATCAATTACAGCTTCCTCCATTACATTACAACACGAAGAAATTAACCATTAGGAATGTGTTAATTTCTACGTGATGGCTGTTAAACAGCAAAAACAAAGATTTTATTAGATTTCTCATTACGCGACTCATTAGTGAGAAGGCTTTTTAAATATGTAGCCTTGGAAGCATACTTCAGGGGTTACTTTGGACAAAGCCATGATAATTTGAGCATTTAATTCCTTGTGCCATTATAATCTTCTTCAACCGTTAAGCTAACGTTGGTTATTTAGTTACATTTAATGTCGGTAATATATTGCTCGTATGAGCTGAAATGGAGTCACAGGAAGCAGGATCTCAGAGTGAAATTTCACCTTGAGATAACTCATTGTCACAACTCCCTGGTGTAGCAGAGTAGCACACATGCATTAGTCACCCATTCAGAGTGCTTTGCAGTGTGGTTGAAGAGTCAGGCTGAAATTTCCACACAGAACAAACCTTTAATAGCAGGGCTTGTTTGTGGCTAACACGTGTCCTTGGCCATGCCCCAGAAGTGAGGTTTGTATTTTGCTCACCAATAGGAACAAAAAGCTTCAACGTGGGCTTTATGTATATATATTTTTTTTATTATGCTGCTGCTGCTGCAGTCATACACTTGCATAACATTGTGAGGCCCACATTAGGACTTGTGCTCTGTTGTTTGGATGTCATCCCAACCTTTTAAAGTGGGAAAAAAGTACTTGGCATCTCTCCAGCCTTCTTCTTCTGAGGAGGAGGAGTAGTGGTGCGATTCAGAGGGCTACAGAGGGGTGTTACACTCCTACTCTCCTCCATCAGCTCCTTTGTAACAGAAACAACTAGATGGCACATTTAAGCAGTGACTGTGCCCTATACTTAGCCAGGGGGCACCTACTGGACCTTCTCTAATGCATGGTCATAAAAGAGTTTGTGTAATGGCTTTCAAATGCCAACAACATAACAGTTAGTGTGGATCAAGCTCATGTGCACTCAAAATGTGGAGCACATATTTGCAGTACTGTGCAAAAGTCTTGAGTCACCTCCCCATTTCCTTATATATTTGGTTCCGAGGAGCAAGACTGTTTTAATTTTTAAAAGTGGCTTTGAGCACCACCTCTCTCTATTTGTCAAAGTTTTTCTTTGTACATTTTCTTCTTTTCAACTCATTTTCGGTCCAGTCCTTGTACCTGATCATTTTTAGAGGAAGGTATTTTTTTAACTACTTAACATTGATCCTTGAATCATTGAAGCATAAAAAAGTCACCTAACTAAAAGGATGAATCTGTGTTGAGGCTACACACAACAGATAATTTAGCAAAGAACACATTTGAAATTCTATCTTGAGGCATTTTTTTTTTTTTTACCAGCAACATGTCACAAAACTCTGATTTTCTAATTTTTTGTTGAATCTACAAACAGTACCAAAGATAATACAGTTTGACAGGCATATAATAGTATTTTTGCAGAAGTGACAGGCCAAAAAAACTACATATACAGTAGATAAACAATATCTGAAAGTCATTTACTAAAGAAATAGAAAAAAATAAACAAACAAGCAAGCAGAGACCTGACACAAGACCTGAGAAATACATCTGGCCCCTCACTTAATCCATCTAATATTCACTGAAGGCTTATCAGAAATGTCTGGATATGGCTGACAAAAATCATTATTAGGAAATGGAAACGGGGGGGCTTAGTTATGCCAAATTACAAAAGAATTGGACAAAAGTCAGTGGCAACAGTTCTTATGGAGATACAGTTTTGGTTCAAATCAACAACATGTGAGGTCAGGGGAGAGGTACAAAAATAAGTGTTTACACTCATTTGTAAAATACGGTGGAGGCTCTGTCATGGTTTGTGGTTGCATTTCAGTCAGTGGTCCAGAGCTATACTGTGGACCAATAATGTTGAGTTCCAGAGCCTGGACCTCAACATTATCGAAGCACTGTGGGATAATCTAAAAAGAAGACCGAACAAAAGGCAGCCAACATCCAAAGAAGAGATTTGAATGTCCTTCAAGAAGCCTGGACAGCTATTCTTGAAAGACTTTTCCCATTTTTAAAATATAAAGAAATGATGTCTCAGGATTTTTACACTGTACTGTAGAAATTGTAAATATGCAAAGCTGAAGTCATTCAAATTCTTGTAGCTTCATAGACAAAAATTTATCAGTGGAGTGGAAATAAGCCTAAGTAACTGCAACAAAATGCTTCTGACTCGTGTTAGCAATTTACACGAGGCAGGAGATTGTCAAGAGAGAGCTAGAGCGCAAGAGTGAAGTCTTAAAGAGGACAAGGTTAGATAAGACAAGCAAGAGGACAGGTGACGAAAGTGTGGATGCTACAGAAACTACATGTGGAAGGAGCATGAGGAACCTGAGGGACTGAGGGCCTGACTTGCTGCTGCTGTGTCCAGAGATTGCAGCGCTGCAGCTCTATGCTTATTCTGGCATACACGTGACACTCTTGCACTCCCCTGTCCTCAGCTTTCTCTCTCACTCACACATACCTCCTATCACTCTCTATATACAGTTCGTGAATCTTGTACCAGCCCCCTCACTGCAATTTCTGACACTCTCACACCCCTGTTGTAATTCCTTCAGTGATCTTCCAGCCAGACTTCATCTCAGAGTCCATTTCCTCACCCTGCACACATGCACAGTAGCATCCTTGTTCATGTGAACTTTAACATCGTAACGCCACACAAACAGTGATATGGTTTCAATTTGTTAATCATTTCAAGTTTGCTTTGCATAATGCAAAAATGCAGAATTTTGTGAATCTTCTTAAAAATAGACAGCACGTGGCTTATTACCAGAAGCAATGATGTAAGCCGCAGTGTGCCACTGTTTTTTTTTTCTTTTGACACATTATGTGCTTCAGAAAGCAGTAATACTCAAGAAATATACTCAAGAGTGTGCTGAATGAGCCAGATGGCAATTTTTAGCTGCCAGTTGCAGCAGATAGCGAACGGGGTGACATTTTTCTTTAGACTAAATCTTCAGGCCCGTGACTCAATGTCTACTTTAAAAGTTCTCATGACCCCAGAAACTTAATATATCCACATAAGAGTTTGCACTGCATCCATTTATCAGTCTTTCCTGTCTTCTGTGCGCATACAATGGACTTTTTCTGAAGACTCTGCAATAGAGTTAATTATTTCTTAATTAAGAGACGCAGTGATGCATCACAACAGAACACAAAACAGTTGTTGGAGGTAAAGGACAGGTGAAATCAGATCAAATCAAGCATCTCCAAAAGCAATAATAGATAGAGGGAGGCAGCATACACAAGCACATAAGAGTCTAAATTTGGCAGCTAATTAATTGTTCATCATATTATTTGATGCACATAAAATCTCAACTCAGTACTGCTGAATACCAGCATGTATATGTTAAAGTATTTTGTATGTGTGTATGTTAGATCTTTTTACATTTCACGTTGTGAAATTTCAAGTTTTGCTGTGCATCAGTTTTAGTGTCCCAGTATTGTTTATGCCAGCTCACTGTGACATCACTATGACTTACTAAGCAATTTGTGTTTTTCCTGCTATTGTATTTAACAATAATAAGAACAGCTCAGTACTAGTATAATGTATACTTGTATTAATCCTGTGGGAAATGAGCCCCCTGCATTTAACCAATTCAGTCAGTGAAGCAGTGGGCAGCTACCAATCCAGCGCCCGGGGAGCAGTGTGCAGAGACGGTACCTTACTCAAGGGTACCTCAGGGTAGCTGTTTGGTGGATTTAAACCCCCGAACTTCTGATCATGGGGTAAACACTATATAAAAGTAAGCACTGACATTGTAGCACTGAGATGAGGACTAGTCACACCAAATCGTGTGCTTTTATTTTTCGGGATGTCTGTAGCTCATTAGGTAGAGCAGATTGTCTATTAATTGGAAGGCTGGTAGTTTAATCCTTGGCTGCTCCCATCTGCATGCCAGAGTATTGTTGTGCAAGATACTGAGCCTTATGTTGCTTTCCCATGAGTTTTGTGGAGTGTGAATGTTACATATATTTGCACTCAGTCAAAGAAAAAAGTGCTTGGATGAACGAGGCATGTAATCAAGTAGAATTGGGCTTTATAAGAATCCGTCCATTTTACCCCAACACTTAATAAACACCAATTTTTTGACAGGGACCTAAGTGACAGATTTGTGGGAGTCAGTGAGCCCCTTGGTACCTTTACATTGCAGCTCTTTACTCAGCACCCATGTATAGAAGTGCTCTCAGCTATAGTTTGATCTCTGCTATGCAATCTATTTTCTTCTGTGTGAATGCACCATCTTGTACAGACTATTGCTGCAGTGAATATCATTGAGGTGTTCCCACTGCAGTGGGTGTTACCAGAACCAGATTTTGACATGACGACACACATACGCACACAGACTCACAATTAAAATATTGCCAGCTACGTTACTGGAGTTGTAAAACATATGAATTTCCCATAATTCCATGTGCATGTCAAAGAGAAGAATGGGCAATTATTTGGGTGGAACAATTAAACAGCAATTACTTGATACTGACAGGAAATATAAACCCATCAGACCAGTTTTCATGAAAATGCAAATATTGGGCAGATGTCGGGTGTCATATTAATTTACAGCCACACCTGCTATCTGCAGGATAGTTTGCTATGAAGAATAGAAATGATGGCAGTAAACAAAAGACAGCAACGGAAGAAAAGCTGAGATTACTTTGCTCCCATTTCATTAGTCACTGTTAATTTAAATCTACTCTCCAGTTATATTGCACATATTGTATATGCACTCCTTATTTTACCTTGAATTTTTTTAAGAGTTTCCACTAGAGGCAGACTCAAATGAAATCTAGCATCTCTGAAGAATAATATGGACCTCGGTTTCACTCAACCATAGTTTCAAGTAATGGGAACCTTAAACATTTTCAAGAGACAATCAAGGAAATATCAAATATCACGTTCACACAATATCTTGAAGTTGCATTTGGCGGTATTTCAGAAGATGTCCTCAGGTGACCTCACTACTAGGCTTGGTGTTGTTAATATGTTATCAGGCTGTTACGTACAGTACATCACATGCCCAAAATGTTCCTCCCGTGGTCTGGCTTGTGGACTGGGTGTGTAAGAATGGAAAATTCCAGGTTTTCTGGAGTGGAGCATTTGCGTGCGTGTGTGTTTACTCCTCCATCTCTCCAGAGACATTAACTAGGTCAAGCGCAAATGAATCTGCCAACAGCCTAAAGAGTAGTGGTGACAGGGAGGAGGAGGGAAGCAGTGGTGAGGTGTTGTGTGGACTTTGGGCAGAAAGCTCATTGTCAGGACAAAACGCTGTTACAGTAACTAATTTTAGCCTGAGCTCTCTCCTGGTCCATTACCTTCCAAAGGGCGAAATCCACTCAGTATTGTTTGGAGCCGAGCTCAGCAGATCTCGGTTTAACAGTTTGAAGGCCACGCGGGTAATTATGTATAGCCACAAACTAAGCCAGTCCGGGATATTCAGCATTACAGCAATTTATCCTGCAATTAATCTTCTTTCCTCTAGGTCTCTGGAATTTTGAATTATATATTTTCGTTTCCCTGAAAGCACTAAATTTCCCCTGTTATAGTTGTTAAATGTGCCTCTGCTTATGATTTCAAACTGTGTTGGGCGGCCAGAGTTAAGCCCATCCTCTCTGTGGTATTTTCATATAGTCAATGAAACGTGACTATGCAGTTAGACTGTGTGTTATTTTTCCAGATATACCTCCTCAACTTCCCTTGTGATAAATATCTTTATCTGCACTCCTCCGATTATGCTTCCCTTTTGCAAAGATCAACACCTGGAAACAGCGAAGCACATTTGCAAAGGGCAACAGCACTATGTCGTACATAATGAACACACTGAACGGAACTGGAAGGGAAAGTCATATATTTATCCAAGGAGGATACATAACAATCTGCGGAGCGTTCGTCTCAGATGCACGTGTACGGTGGTAAAGGGATTTGAATGGAGGGGAAGTGGCGCCAAAACACAGCTAAGCTAAGCACAGCGAGTCTGATAACTGATTCTCAGGAGGAAAAGGTTCAGCCAAATGCATTAGTATAATTCAAGTATCTGCTTTTCTGCAGGGTCAGTAGGTTCAGAGAGTCACAGATGGCTGAGCCTGGTAGTTGGTATTTCTGAGCAAAGAGAAACAGCAACCGGGGGGATGGGTTTTCAGCCGGTCACCGAGTTTGTGTACATTTCTGCATACTGGTGAATGTATGTGAAGCCATCTCACAATTTATTTTAGCTACCAATTAGTGAATTAGCTTCTATTTATGAATGGAAATCTGGATGAAACCCTTCTCATTTCCACTGACGTAATCTCAAAAACAGATGTACGTCAGCGTGGAGGTTTATAGCAACAGATACGAGTAATGAGCTTCAGCACCTCAGAGGGAAACCTATTAAAAGCTCTGCAAGGAATCAGCAGCTGTACCTGCAATTACTGCACTATTTATCTTAACAACTTCTCTCTCACAGCTGATCCGGAAACACTTGAGAAATAACACGGCTGTGCAGTGGCTGGTGCTTAACACATGGTGACCTTTTATTGTTCCCGGTCTCAGTGGAGCTTTGCTGCTCATCTCTTAAGAAAACATTAATTCTGGTCCGAGCTGCTCTGGAGCTGCAGGTGGACTGACTGGCATTTCGTCCTTCTGCTCTTTGTAAACTCTCAGTCTACATGGCCACCTATAAAACTTTGGGTCGTTTTTAATCACTGAGTCAACGTGACCTATTGCATAATCTTTGGGGGGGGGAAGGCACTCAAAATATTAATATATTTTGCATTAATGGACTTGGACATCTTTTTTACCATTTTATGGTGAGTTATCGAGGAAGACTCTAAAGCCTATGAAACTAGTTATTCACCTCTGCTTCTGCAAGAAGGTAATGATGAGGTAAAAAAACTGAGCTATTCATATACACTCATGTACCTGATGTGATGGGTGACATTGGCTTTTCAGCAGAATGCAACAGGAAACACGTGTGAAATATGTGTTCTCGTCTGACCTGTCAGAGTTGATTTTCTAAATGTTCACAGCCAAAATGTCACAGCTCATTGAGAGACTCACAAAAATTAGGTAAGAGGTCCCAGGATTCCCTATGAAAAGCATCACACTATTGAACCATGTCAAACAAAGACTAGTAGCAGTGGTGTGAGTTGAACTTCTTTTTATACATGCCAGATAGTTAGCTTTTAATACATTATTTAGCAAGGCAAGATTATCCTTTACAGATATTATAGACAGTAACTGGCTTCTTAAAGAGATTTTAAAGAGGTTTTTTTGTAAAATGAAAAATAATACATAATTTTATTGTTTATTTTAAAGCAGCTTCAAACGTATTACTTCCTATTTGTTCTTGTTACATGAGACAGTCTTTTACAGATTGTTCTGATTAACTGATTTAAAGAAAACTGAAATATTTTTACTGCTCTGACTGTTTTAATTTTAGAACTCAATGTTCTGCTTATTCCCGCTTACTTACAAGGTCAATCAGACCACTTGGATGTGAAATTCTTTATTACTAAAGTAGAATAGAGTTAGAATTTGGTGTATAGACTTTGAGCTCATCACATTATATATAAGAGGTGGGGAGTGATGTGCAAACATCATCATGGTGTTGGGGAGACCAAAGATCAGCCAGCAATGCTGGGCAGCAGCAATGAGCTGTCAAAGGGAGAAATGGGAGAATAACGCAGACCACTGAAAAGAGGGGGGTGTGCAGGGTGTGAGCTGGGGAGTGTTTCGCCATATAATGTGAGGAGAGTGAGCATGAAAGTGCAGCTTGCCTGAACAAGCTTGCAGGCTATGCTCCATTAGTTTAAATGAACTCTACCTTGACCAGCTCCAGAAATAGCAGTCTCATTTCAATGCATTAGTGATAATAACATTTAAATCCACAGAAAAACAGCATTTGGCATATTAAAAAAACAGTGTTTGTACAATTTCTGCTAACTCCATCCTGAAAGTGTATAGAGGTTTTCTTGCAGTCTTATCCAAAGCTTTTTGTCCAATAAAGATTTCTCTTGAAAGTGGTTTGGATGTTAATGATCTGACAGACAGGTTTATGGCACGCTCATGTTCCATCGCATAGTTTTGGTCGGATCACCCAGAAGAGGACATGCTCGCAGATGAATTCATGCCACAGGCTGCTGCTAGTGTGTGTGTGTGTGTATCAGAATATTTTTTATTCTCCAGGTGAAGGTAATTGACATTGGCTACTAAACCCAATAGAAGGCATAAGGAACTGTGAGCTCAAGAGGCTGTTGCTACGTTTCTTTTGTTCTCCAAGGTTAGGAAGCCATTATGGCTCTCTGTGTTTTTAATCCGTTCCATCTATGTTTCCCCTGCAATTTTAGAGCTGACAGCAAAAGAGTGAACACGTTATGAACTCAAGTTGAAAGCCTGTCATTATAAGTAGCTCGCTCATGTGTGCACACTGTGACTCACAAGCAAGCTTCATTCAGCCTCCCACTCCTATTTGCACATGTCATCTGCTGCTCTGTCCTCTAACGTCAGAGGAGGCTGGCTGTCCTCCTACATTCCCCGTAGAGTGCGACCAGTTGGAGAGGCAGCCTGGTCTGAGGATGAAACCTCTTTGTAGAGGCTGTGATCGACAGCAGACACAGAGGGCCCTCATACTGCCTGTCTATTCTAATTATCAGGCCACATGGGGGGACAAGGAAACAGCATGCGGTGTGCGATATCGGCTCAGTGTACTGCTTCACATCCTGCGCTGCTTTTAATTCTGTCCTTGCCTCACGCCTGGCCAAAGACCATCATCACCATCTTCACCATCTTCCTCTTTAGTGCTCCAGTTCCTGCCTCACATGTGCTCCGGCCAGAGCTCGTCAGCCTGTATAGATGCTCTGACAGATAGAAAGAGAAATAGCTCCTCAAATAGACCCATCGTTTGGCTCACTGGGGAGCACCAGCCCCACTTCTGTGTGCTCTTGCCTCCTATTTCTTTTGTGCCTCAGGCCACAACAAGTTAGAAAGGAACCACAGGGAAATCAAATTTAGAATTATTGGATCACACTGGAAGTATCAAGAGAGGAAGAAAAATGTGTGCATAAATACATATTGTTATGAAAATGGGTTGATTTCTGGAGCTTTCTACTCTCTATCAATAGCAGGGATGCAATCCGGAGCAGCTTAGTGGGAAATAACACTGCCTGCATTTACCTCACATCACCTTTTAGAATGGATCTTCAGTAACCCGCAGGTCTCTTGAAAACGGCATAGTTATAAAATAAGAGTAAAAACTAAATTCAGAGTATCGCTTTTTACAGAAAACGAGCAGTCATTGGCTTCCTGGATGCTGTGCTTGTGGTGACTGGATTAAACAGGACCTCCTTTTTTTTTATCAGACGTTTTACAATTGGTGCTACGTGTAATGAGAACAAAGGAGAACTCACAGAAAGAACACCTGGAGACTTTGTAAAATGCCAGCCTATGTAGAAACTGAATTTAATTCGAGTTATTATCCCGCGTTCATCAGTGAAGGTTTGAAATGTAATATCACAACTGTGCATTCAGTAAAAACTCACTCTGAGGAAGGAAGATTGAGTTTTTGCAGCAAAGTCTGCCTATAAAACTGGGATAAAATCTTGATGAGGTTTCACAGTGTGTGAAAATGGAAGGCGAGAGACTGCCAATGACTGAGTCAAACCTCCATCTGTGTTGTGACTCCCGTTTCTTTTGGTTTTTTCTTTTTCTCTTGCTGTCATGTTGTGACAGACGCAAAACCTGTCTCTTGCCCGGACTTCACGTGTCCTTGAGCTGGCTTCCTTTTGCAAAGCTGCTCCACTGCATATCCTCTATTTTACTGTATTTCCCTCTCTGCTATCTCATTTACACAACACCTCAAAGCGTCAGTGCAGAAGCGGAGTGGAGAAGCTATCTCTCAGGTAAGAACTAAATGTGAAACTGGAAGGAGAAAGGTACAACATGGCGGAGAGCACATAGCTACAGTACCACAGCTACCTTAATAATTTAGAAGTGTGGCCTGTGCTGCTGGGTAGACATGTGAGAGCTACCTAAGGACTCAGACCTTAGGCATGGAGTGTGTGAGTTCCTGCAGGAAATGTGGAGAATAAAGTATCCCAGGACAAGAGAGAGGCTTCAAAGCTTTGCTATATTATTAATATGCTCTCTCCATCTGCACAGTGGGGCCTGAGGACAGACTCACACCTACTGCCAGATACAACATAAAAGCACTGAAATACACTGATGCAACTTGTACCAAAATGCCATTCAAAATGAGACGCATGAGGCAGTAAATTTAATTAAGCTCATAACAGGGAACTGACATTTCATTCTCAAAGATATATTTGTCTCATGCGTCTCTAACCCTGCTAGTACGTCCAAACACCTTTCTACCACAAACTGAAAGCAACTATAGCGTCCAAAAAAAAAGGAAAAAAAGAGAAAAGTTTCTGACTAAGGAAATGCAAGCATGAACAAAGTATTTAGGTCTTTTAAATAAGAGTAACAATCACCCAGTGTATACATCATCTCATCCTGAACTTGAAACAATAACAAATATTGGAGTATTATAATTTTTATTATTGTTCTTGCTCCATGTTTGACCGGCATTTTAATATCATTGTTGCAGTTTAAAACTAACTGTATGTGTTACTCTTTAATTTGCAGTTGCTGGACTTTTTGGAGAGGAATGATGTCCAGTTCTTGTCTGATAGAGGATTTTAGCTGCTCAACAGTCCACGATTGCCTTTTTTTGTATTTTTCCATCTCAAAATGCTAAATGCTGTTGTAATAGCTGCAGTATGTGGTTTAAGATTGCCTTACTGAAATATGGAAAGCCTTTCCTAAAAAAGATGTTGGCGTAGGAGAAAAGTGTAGTTACCTTTCAGCTTCGATGGTGTCCTTCCAGATGTGCAACCAATTCCATATAGGCATCGCTGAGTGTTAATAACAAGCTGGTTTTCACAGCATCTGTGTTGTGACCATCAGAAAGAATTTCAAAATTTGACCACACAACAGTTTTCCACTTTGCTTCAGTCCATTTTAAATGAGCTTCGGCCCAGAGAAGATGACAGTGTTCTCGATTATCTTTCTACATTTTGTGGTTAACTCGGGGAATTGTTTTCACGGTCAATGATTTCTGGACATGTTCCTGAGCCCATACGTGAGAAAATCATGGCTGTTTTTAACGCTGTCTCTCCTGAGTGCCAAACGATCCTCCAGTCTTTGTAATTTCATATCGAAGAAAATTTTTCTGAATTTCTGTCACAATTTGTTGACGTAGTTAATTGCAGATTAGTAAGTCCATTTTTCCTTCTGAAAAAACTCTGCTTTTTATGACCAGTGATGTTACTGACTAGTTGCTAATTAACCTAATTAGTTGCAAAAATGTTCTTTCAACGTTTCATTTGAATTTCACGTAAAGTGCAGGAGGAGAGGAGAGGAGCTCATACTGTATACCACTGACTCTTATTACAAAGAGCTTTGGACTGTTTAAATGGCAATACATATATTGATTTGTGTTGTTGCATCTAATATAACACAGCACTCCAGCAGCCAATCATTAAAAAAAACACACACTGGATTTAAAACATTTTTTTTTACTATAGCGAAAGAGCGAAAAATCCCCAGAGCCCTTCCTTAAGTCAACTCAGGACAAGCGCTCAGTCACCGACTCCCAAACACACAAAGTGGGAAGCTCAAAAACATCAAAAACATGAGTCCTATCTTTTGTAGCCCACCCCCTCCCAATCCCAAAGTAATCTTGGTGGGTACTGGAAATGCCTCCCATGGCTGACCTTATATGGCAGCCAGGAAACTGCTGATTTGGGGATTTAGGGCTGCCTTTCACCTCCAGTGCTCCAGCCCTCCCCACCCACTATTACAGCCAGCATCCTGTCTCTGTGAGATCATATTTCACACAGGGGAAAGGCCCACTCTACTAACTACACAAAGGCCTTTTCCAAGCATGACTTCTTAAGATAACATCATAGATTCTTCTTTTTTTCTTTTTTCTTTTCTTTGCCAGCTGTCATCCTGAGTGCTGTTATAGACAGGGAGTGTGTTCTGCTAATGGCAGGATACAAACTGAGATGGTGAGATGAGTTGCAGTTTTCCCTTTAAAATAATTTCTGTGTATACAGTTTATATATGTTTGTAAAACAGCACAGCAGAGAGACAAAATAAATGTAAACCCCTAAGGGACAGCATGGTTTGGGAATATATTTGGCAAAGGCTTTTTTAGGGTTATCTGTGAATGTAAATGCTGAATCTAACAGCACTGGATGGTGTTTAACCCCACTTTTTAAAAAGCAGTTTCTTAAATTCCCGGTTACTGCGGAAGGAAACAGGATGAATGGATTGATTTCGACTTTGACAGCTCATGTATATTCACACAAGCTCTTTCTATGCATCAGAGAGCAACTTGGGGTTCAGTATCTTGCCCAAGGATACTTTGGCATACAGACTGAACCCCCAATCTTCTGATTAGTAGATAATCTGATCTATCTCCTGAGCTACAGGCACCCCAGTATCATATATATCATGTATATTCATATGTGAGGTTGTACAGTTGGTTGGCTGTTCATAAGAAAGATTTAAATTTGAAAGAGTTTGTGCAACATAGGATTATTCAGAGGGACACTCTGCTGCAATTGGTGTTTATGTATGACTAAATGCCTACCTCCGAAGGGTGGCTGGCCTCTCCCTTAGAGATACGGTGAGAAGTTCGGCCATTCGGGAGGGGCTCAGAGTAGAACCGCTGCTCCTGCACATCGAAAGGAGCCAGTTGAGCTGGTTCGGGCACCTGACAAGGATGCTCCCCGGGCGCCTCCTGGGTGAGGTTTTCAAGGCATGTCCCACTGGGAGGAGGCCCCGGGGCAGACCCAGGACACGCTGGAGGAGGTGGCTGGGGAGAGGGAGGTCTGGGCTTCTCTGCTTGGGCTGTTGCCCCTGCGACCCAGCCCCGGATAAGTGGAAGAAAATGGATGGATGGATGGATGGATGGATGGATGGATGGATGGATGGATGGATGGATGGATGGATAAATGCCTAGAGTCAGATAAACTAAATGTATATAAAAATTATTCTAGTTCTAAAAAGTGAAGCCAATGTGCAGCTATTTTAGAAATGCATTCGTTGTAATTGCACAAGGAGATAGATCCACTGATCTCAAACACGAGTTAAATTGAATTGACGTCTGTGAAAATTAACCTACTGCTCACATCATCTATAAACTCAGTAAATGGTTTTCTGAGACATTCATGGTCTCAGTTGCAGGTTTTACATCTTGTTTCAAAACAGCGTTGTGCTCCTTTTGTAAGTAATTTTGCCCATTATAATCAAAAAGGAGGCTAAAGGAAGGTATGTTTTATGATGTACATCACTTTGTGGTTGATGTGTCACTGCAGTATGAGGATGCAGCTTTCCATGGTTTCAGTCAGATCTAACCCCAGCTTGTAATGATGTTTCAGAAAAGACTAAGACGGCAAGCGTGAAAATGCTCAGCTCCCTCCATCTTTTATATAAAATACATTATGTATCCAACGTAGACAAACACAAAGTAGGCAAAGAAATGCTCAAAAAGGAAAATCCTATTGAAACGGACTGCTTAACAGTCTTCTAGTGTTTCACACACGATCTCTTTTGTTGCCTCATGAATCCCATTATGTATTTTCCTCTTTCCATCATATTGCGTCTTTTTTTTTTTTTTACACTTAAACAAACATCACGTGATTTGACTTTGGGGCTGCTGGTTGGTTGAATTAACAACTGTCACTTTGATGTCACTCGATTGTGAATATGTTGAAACCATTCATTTTGCAGGTGAACACAGAGACCTGCTTGAACCCTTTGCATCATTACATTTTAGAGCTTTGTGAAACTTAGTCAAGCCTCCCATCAGCAGCAAAGCAATTTGAAAAATATACTAGAGTTGAAACTGGGCCAAGTCACAGCTGGTCCATTTAACACTGGGGCAAACTTTTGCCGAGACCATCAACAGTTGTTTTTACAATGAAACGACTGATCACAGCAGACGAAAAGCAAGTCGTCTCCTTTCCCAGCCTGCCAAGTGTTCGCAGCCCTAAATCACCAAATAAGGGCTAGGCTGAAAAAAAAAAGTTAATTTCTTTTGCTTAAAAGAACACAATCTCTGTTCAGGATCTTTTCCATTACTTTAACTTTCCCTTTTTGTCAGTTTTAGAGGTCATTAAGTAAAAGCCGGGGGACTATAATAAACAAAATAATTTGATGGCAAAAGAGCACGGAGAGCAAACGTTGCAAGAACGTGTTTCTGGAAGCGCCTCGGTGTTATTCACATGTTGATTTTCAACTGCTGTTTTGCTTAATCTGCTATTGTTACCTCATCTGTCCGGGACCAGCAGCATCATGCTGTATATTTTAAACACAAATTATACTAACAAATTAATTATTGGAATTTAAAATGACCTTTTTCTCTTTTGATGGACATGAAAATGTAAGAGTCTGCCTAACGAAACACAAGAAAATGCCACATCATTAACATCACGGTCTTTCATCTCTCCACGTGACGCCACGAGAGCAGCTAATTAAAATGATTAGCTGCATCCCTCAGCAGAGAATTTTTAATGAAATTTGTTATTCTAATGGAGCAACATTAACAAATTCAATCAATCCCTTGCAATTTGCTTTTTATACGATATCCTGACAGGATCACAGAGTTGAAATCTCGCTGTGCCTTTCGTTCGGTGAGGCCTCAGAGCACACCGAGTTCCAGCTCCCATCTTAAATTTGCAGTGTTTGTACAAGTAAGTACATAAGCCTGCAGAAAGTGAGGCTGAGCCATACTGCCACAATCTTATGAGTTTCCTCTTGTATGAGAGTATGGGAGTATGGGGGGAAGGAATAAAATAGTAAATAAAATACAGTTTTTCAAGCACTTAATTAACATACACATTTTGTGGTGCTTGTGCTTTTCATGCTATTTCACCAACAAATTTTTCAGTTCACACACAGCTGTGGTTCCAGGAGCAACAATTACTTTGCTAACTAAGATTCGTCAAGCACAACTCATGCTGCCTTACATTAATGCATCAGTTATAATAATAGCCCAGTAATATGATTATATAATCATACAGGAGGTCAGTGTGTTGCGTAATGAGTATTTTCTGCTGTTAATGTTTCCGTTTTTTCATTTGAATGACATTCACACCTCGTACTTATACCATTGCTGAGATCATTTTGCAGATGGGCAACCTGTTGAGTGGATTATGTGACCGAAGGCCATTCAGTTCAGTCCTAAAATTGCACAATATTCAGCTTGAGACACTGGAACATGAAACTTCTATTTGGGTTTGCTCATAAAACGGGGATATAATTGCAAAGCGTGGTCTGTTTGAAGATGTAGTTATCCACAACTCCAAAATCCACTGTGTTCTCTCTCAGGACTGGTTAAACAAGTGGAGACATATGCTCGTGGGGGTTCACATTTGATCTTGAGGGATTTATATTTCACCAGCACTCTCATGAACAGTCCTTTGAGAAGCGAGGATGACTACAACTCTAATGGATATATTGGTTTATACATGAAAAAAAACACACACACAAAAAGCAGTTGTTCAGCTCAGACTGTAACTTCCTCTAAAGATATCTAAAATAGAAAGCATAAACAGCCATTTTTGCTAACTACTTTTCCCGGATTCTACAAGTGTGAAGGCTGGACCTGAATACCTTATTCACAATGCAGATAGGCTGAAGGGACTGCATACATTCATATGAAAAAGAAAGCTGTTCACAGGACTTTCTGTGAAAGTCCTCTCTCTTGGGTCCAGCACAGCAGTTTGGTGGGCTTGCGGTCCAGACTTAAACTGGGCTACTCTTTCTCGTCCTTTCTTTTTCAGCCTTTCTGTTTTAACCTTACTTTTGGCTCTGGCTTAATTTCATTGATCAATAATTTTCGTCATGGTTTCGGTCAAGGACTGTTTGTTTCCCAATAACTAAATAAAAACTGGTGTAAAAGGACAAAATGTGATGAAATATATTGACATTTTCATTGATTAATGAAAACAAGAAGAAACTAATCTGGGGGAGAAAATTAGGTCATGTAAAAAAAGCCAGGATGAATATGGAAGTAATCAGAGCTAATCTCCTTGTGCAGTCAGGTTAGACACCCACATTTAATGGGAAATGGTACAGCTAGCTCCCATGTTCTCTAAAATGTCAACCATTTGGAAGAAGAGAAGAGTAGACGTATGGACCCATTTCACACTGGATGTCGAGAAAAATAAGGCCCACATGGAGGATCTCTCACATGAAAAACTTCTGCTTCTCATATTTATTTTTGTCATCTGAATCACAGATTTACCTTTACTAATTTTTTGTGACAATTAGTGGACTAAAACTAAAAGTATTTAGACGCCTAAATTAGGACTCAAACAATATGATGTTTGAATTCAAATGTGTCTAAAACTAAATCAAAAGTTGCTTCAAAAACTAACACTGCCCTAAACTACGTTGTTATACAGGGGAGTTCAAGGATGACTGCAACCATGTGACCAGGTCCTGTGGCTGCAAAACAACTCCAAATCACCACCCTTCCACCGCTGTGTCTGACAGTTGACATGATGCGTTTGTTGTGTTTGGTTTTCTCCAAACATGGTGCTGTGCATTGTGGCTAAATATCTCTCCTTTGGTGTTGTCTGCCCAAAGGAGATTACCCCTGAGGTTTGGTGGTTTACTCAGATACAGCATAGGCCATATTGCCATGTTCTTATAAGTGAGAAAAGGCAACCCTTCCACATAAGCCATACTTGTTCACTCTTTTTCTAGTTATACTGCCATTACCTTTAACATTTAATACACTAAAGCTACGTTCACACTGCAGGCGAAAGCGCATCAAATCCGACTTTTTTGCGTGACCCATATCCAATCACGGTATGACAGTTTGAACAGCACAAATCTGATATCTTCAAATCCGACCTAGGTCACTTTCGTATGTGGTACTGAATCCAATACATATCGAATGATTTAGAAAGCCACTGCTGTTTGAACGCTCATGTCGCAATAAATGCGTCTTTTACGTCACTGACACGAGACAGACGCCAATTATCAGCACCGGAGAAGACAAACGAGAAAGCACGGGCTCTCTTTTTTTTCTCAGTGTCCTTCTTTCTCTAATTAATTTGTCAAAATTCTGTCGGTTACGACTGTGCAGAAATTGATAGACTGCTGCAACAACACCTACCAGATCTGTCGCCGCCATTTTTACTTCCCTAAACAGAGCGCTTTGTGTGTGACGTCTTCTTTTGCGCATGCGCTCTGCTTTGAGGGCCGTGAACCGTTTACACTAGAGCGTGTTTGCTGTCACATTTTATTTGTAGTGTGAACAACCAGACAATAACGGATTTGATCAAAAAATCGGAATTGAGCATTAAGACCTGCAGTGTGAACGTAGCCTAACTGAGGCCTGTAGTGTGAATTTGCTGAGACACTTCTAGGACGATTGTGACATTGTGTTAACAAGCACCTGAATGCTCAGGAGCAGCAAACTATTACAACTCCTGCTTTGATAGATATGCCCACACTTGTTGATAATCAGTTAATCAAGTGAATTTGACTAGCAGCACCTGGCTGCTGCTTACCCTCTTAATTCTTATGGAAGCAGTAAAGGGTTTACTCAGTTTTTCACACAGGTCTATATAGAGTCCTGTGAAAACTTTTTCTTTTTACATGTAAATGAAAAATCGCTTTACAGCAGCTGTAGCTGCTCAAACACATGGACACGTGTCCAGGCAACAGGTCTTTCTACATTATCTTCCCTTACAATCATCCAACCATAAAAACACTGCCCCTGGTAGAAACAAACAGAGCAGTGATGCTTTGATACAGTCGTGTTTTTACATGTCTGGCGCTCAGCGCTGTTAGTGTGCATGACTGCTGCAGGCAGCCGGATGTGCCTTAGGACTTTTTGTCCTTACTTAGCTCCTAACAGTTTCAGCCAGTATTTGATGGTAAATAATACACTTTTTGTTGTCTGGCCTCCAAATAGTGCACCTGTGTTTCAGTCCAGAACCATAATTATAGTTGGCTTGGGGCTTGCTTTGTTGGAAACCAAGACTAAAACAGTACCTGCTAGACGATCCTCTCCCACATGCAGATGAAAAGAAAAGTTGACTTGGCGATTTTTAGGTACGCACAGTTACAACTAATGAAGTCTAACAGTTATGCAATAATTTCCACCCCTACCAGGTTAACGTTCAGTTTTTGTTGAACTGGTTTAAGAGATGTTTTGATTCGACTCTGTGGTCCTTCTGTAGTATTACTGACATGTGTTGCATTATACTTGGAGGAATAGTCTTATTAGTTTCACTCCGTACTTTCCAGCTGGTCGTCCAAGGTCCCAGCTGTAGTGAGTCCATGATTCTGGTCTCAGAGCCACTGTTGTAGTCCAAACCACATGGACCACATTTCCCTGCTTAATCGGTTTTGCATGGCTAAATAAAAAGAAAATAGGCATAATTTGATAAGGACAACTCTAGTGGTTTGTGTGCTTTTCAGATGTTCTTGTCAATCTCATATATGCAAATATACATATACAGTCTTTAATTTAGCATAATCTGTATCAAAAATCACGGAATCTTAAAATAACATTTTTAAATAACATTAAATATTTAGACTAACTCAAACTTCTGACTTATATACTATGGAGATAAAACACTATGTGGAAAGATTTTTCTTCCCCCTCAAAACCGTTGCAGAGGTTCCCACAAGTGTTTTTCTTTCACTCTTCTGCCCATTCAGTTAATCCCAAACCAGCCTGATAGGGTTTAAGTTCAGAGCTTTCGTCTGTTGGAGCTTACCATCTAGCCCTTTTCTTTCTGTGTTTTGAGTCACAGTCTTTCTGTAACATGAAACTCTCAACCAGTCTGTCTTCTTTTTGTTGCCTCACCATTTTCTGCTTTCCTACAGTACAGTATTGTCTTAATAATGCATCAATGAGTGTAGTAAGAAAACCACCTATGTACAGACTGAGGGCTTGCAAGAAATCAGCTAAATTTGGAGTGCCCGCAAGAAGTGCTTGCACCACCTTTCAAGGCTTAATTTTCATACAAAGGCTGTACGTTTAAAAATCTCCAAAAAAGCACGTTTTCTGTGAAGTTTACATGATTTTGGATGGTGACATGACATTTATTTGCTTAAGCTTTAGAGGTTTACATCTTATCTTTGTATCATATTAAATTCACTAGACTTGTACTGCTTCAGTTAATTAAAAACTGGAAAACTGGGTGTCTGAATCTAGTGATTAGGAAGCACCCTGCTGTCGCAGTCACCTGTTATAGATTTGTCAAATGGTATTTACAGACACGCCTATTCAGCCTAATTTTGCAAGTGTCACTATTAAGTAAGAGGACAAATCAGGCTTAGGGCATTTTTCATTGGTAGAATCCTTCCTCTATGGATGGAGCTCATGACCACACACGTGTTTTTGGGGTTTTTTTTTAATGTATTTTG
>VUQR01005948.1:3853-16854 GCA_015108515.1 Hemichromis elongatus
CGGGGGCGGGGGGGGGGGGGGGGGGGGGGGCGTTGGCCGATTACACGACTGCTATGAAAGCTGTAATGTACTTCCTTAGGACGAACTAAGGCCTAAGGTAGAAAGGTAAGACCTGACAAGTAAGAGAAGGAAGCCTGTGCCGGAAACAGCGGGCGCACCCCAAACAAAAGTTACCGTGTGCGCGCACAAGTTTTAAGCACTTGCAACTTTCTGCAATTTATCTCATGCTCGAAATGGTTTGGGTGATCGGGTGCGCCTTCTCTTCCACTCAGACGATCAATTTGAATGCGCTTTGGTCAGTTTTGCGCTAAAAAAGCATGACTTAGTCATCGATTCGCAGCGGTCATAAAGGTTAATGAAAACAGACATCCTGGTTCCTCTGCTTTTGATCCCCCCCGCATCAAGATTCTTCATTTCTTTACGAGGTCACTGGCAGTAACCCGAGCAGGGCCATAAATAGTGTCCATCCCAGACAGGCCCGGTGTCTGTCAATACTCTGAAAGTTCAGACACAACATCCGAAAAGAACACGCAGAAGAACGACTGCTGACAGCAAACTTGGGATATTGAAGCAAACGCTTTTGAACAAATATTGTCTCCTTGTGACCCACTGGGTATGTATGTGAATAAATTATTCTCAGTGTCTACACCGTTGAACCAAGTCTGTCAAGAACGATCACACAGCGCAGGCTGACGATTTGGTCTCATGTGTGGTGTTGTACTGCCCCCATGTGGCCACGTTCCGTCACGCAGGTACTTCGGGTAGTTTTTGAGGTCATCCAGATTTATTACGGTGACAGTAAAAACTGAACAAGTGCCCTTTTGCGAGGAGCCCTTTCCCTCCTTAGACCTGAACTCAGTAAAATAATGAAACCCACAGCAAAGAGCTGTCTGGCATCAGCAAGAACTGGCAAGGCAGAGGCTTCAGTTTTTCCCTCCAAGGTCAGACTTCAAAAGATGATTGATTAAATTAAGATGAATTAAATCTCTGATGCCTAATATGGCCTACATAGACACAAAGATATGCTTCAGCATTTTTTTTTTAGAATTATTTTATTTAAAATTTGACACAGCTCTTGAATATAAAATCGCTGCAAGTCTAGGAAAGCCCCAACCAAGTGTCTGACTCAGTCCAATACAGTCTCATAGATAAATAAAACATCAGGCTCACAGAGGCCAAGAAATATGAAAATTTTCTTGTGATCGCTCAAAATACTCCTGTGGATAGCACCAGACTGCATGCAAATTGTCATTCCAATTCAGACAAATTTATCATAAAATATAAAACTAACAGCATTATGAAGTCTCTGGAAAAGTAACAGAAAATAGCAGCACTCTCATTATTTGACCATAACGACGCTGACATTTCCTTTGGTAAAATGCAAAGGAACTTATAATGAAAAAGGCATCGGCATCAAAAGGTATTCCATCAAACCAGCACAATATATTTTTAAATAATAAATGTTACAAAATATAAAAGAAAACCAGGTTAAATTTAAATAAAGATCCAGCAGCAAAGACTAGATCCACAAAGCCAGTTAAACACTTTTGCATTTCATCCAAAAAAAATCTTTATCAGTAGGTTTGGAGTGTTAAGGTTTACACACACATACATGATACCATACAATATACATATACCGGTATGCACCCCCTGCATTTAAACACATAAACATTAATACTGATACAACAGAAAATACATGATGGCAGTAGGGGTAACTCACATTCTGTGTCTTACCATTTAGACTTTTATATGTTTGGGATGAGACTGTAACTTAAAACTACATGATTTCAAAATATCAGACTACAACTGGATGTGAGAATCCAGCATGTAAATACTGCTCCACTGTATTAGACTGGTTTATGCAGGATGTGCACAGAAATTCTAGCGTGACTGTCAACAACTCTAGAGGCTCCCGTCAACG
This sequence comes from Hemichromis elongatus, assembly GCA_015108515.1. Lineage (NCBI taxonomy): Eukaryota > Metazoa > Chordata > Actinopteri > Cichliformes > Cichlidae > Hemichromis > Hemichromis elongatus. The sequence continues at coordinate 5,775 of VUQR01005948.1, forward strand.
TGACACTGATCAAATGGGACAAGATGTCGCATGTGAAGAAATGTCGTAACAGCTGCTCATTTGCTAACTCTGGCGACGTGGAATGAAGCAGAGGCAGGGAGGTAATGAAGAAGCATAGGACACATCTTATTGCTTTCCAGATGGTTCCACTACACACGCCTAGTCCTTTAACTGATATGACACTAATAGAGCTAGTGAAAGCCATTCAAACTCGAGCTGTCCGCCATACTGTTTTCATTCATCCAGACCTGTCAATGCAGCAGACAGTAGGTGACAAAAAACCCGCCGCACCGCTGTGATTCACTGGTGAATGTGGCAACTTTTCAAGATACCTTAACGATAACTCTGCCATCACAGAAAAAAAAAGCAGGTTAAAGTTTAGAGTTCCTCAGCAGCCAGATGTCTGCGCCCCCTCGGTCCACTCACAGATGCTCTAGAATTCATCATGAAGGGTATGGCGCTGCCATTTAGGATGGTGCGTGACATAATCGGCTGCCTCCAGCACAAGGCGCATGAACTCCTCAACATCAAAGGAGTAGTTGGTAAACTTCGGATGGTCCCCAAGGGTGGGATGGTGACCCTGACAGAAGCATTCGAGAGGATGTGTGAAACACAGAAGCACAGGAGAAACACAACATAAGAGCCTAACTGTGTGTGCTTGTGTTAACAGGCTATCCTTGCTGTTACAGGAAGAGGACAAAGGCGTTATATAAGTACGAAAAGAACTGCACACAATTCAGTGTGCACATGTGAGGTTAAGTGTGTGTGCACTTATGTTACACAGGTGAGAAGAATTAAGAAAGCTGCTGCCGTGGTACTGGGAAGCTAATGGCGTATACAGGAGTTTCCCCTACCTTGTCCTGTGGGAGCACTTTGTCCATTTTCTGCCAAGTCACGTATCGAATGCCCCGCAGCCGAGCCAAATCTCGATAGCAGCTCTCATCCTGACAGTTATATCTAGGAGGGACGGATGCAGACACTTTATCTCTTGCTCTCCTCGATCTGCCTCTCTTTCCTTCGTTCTAGCTGAATTCCTCTCTCTCTCTCTCTCTATGCACACAGTGTTTCTTCCTTTGTGTCACCCTCCAAAATCTACATCCAACTCTCTCTATGCTTCTACACACACACACACACACACACGCACGCACGCACGCACGCACGCACACACACACACACACACACACACACTTCAAGTTGCTCCTTCGCTGAGGATTGCCAGGTGTGATGAGGGTCTGGTTAATTAGGCCGTATTTCACAGTCATATACCAAGTGGCTGAGGGGTACTTTGGACAGAGCAGGCTGCCCAACAAATTGCTCTCCCGCGCCTGTGCTTCACCTGGCCTTTACTCACACAAACACACAACTATACACACATGCATGTGTATAGTTGACACACAGATGGACAATGTCACTCACAGCTCAAAGATGACAGCCCAGTCAGGGAGGAAGAGGAGGTGGGTGAGACCAGCCCCGTGCATCCCTATAAAGATGTCAGAGTTGTGGGTGATCCTTAGCTGCTCCAAGAAGGGAACATCCCTGAAAGACAGACAGTGAGTTACACATCCATCATTGTGACTGATTCCTTTATTCTTACACACAGCTGTATAACAATGTGTGGTGACCAATGCTGAGCAGTACTGAAAGCTTCCTAGACTCGTGTAGCCAGCGCTCTATAACTCACTTGTATTTGTAGTCTACCACATTGACCTCCAGTAAAGGCACAGTCTTGAGGGCATTTACCAGCTGTAACAACAACAAAAGAACAGGTTCTCTGATCAATGAGACAGCAAATAAATACAGACAGTGACGATATAAATCACAAGCCTTGTTTTTTACTCATACTGTTTATAACAAATGAGATTTTAAATAGGCACTTAACAGAGGTGGGCAGTAAATCGATAGCCAAAGGAGGAGGAGGTGTGAGGGAGTTGTATAAAGTAAAGACAGAAATGCAAAAGACAGAGAAGACAAAGGGAAAGAAAAAGGAGGACAAACGGTAAGACAAAAGGAGAGTTCTGTGCCGCCTGTCCTGCAGAGTGAAGAACGGGTACAAGGAAGATAGAGACAAAGAGAAGGGCCAGTGGTGCTGGACTCACCTCCATTTGGTTTAGTATCCTTCTGTATTCTGTGCTGCGTGCGAGCAGGGTGACACGAACACGCCCCTCCTGGAAACAGCAACGCACCCAATAAACAATCAGCCAAGGACAAACAAAAGATAGACAGCTGGGAAAACACGGAGCTCATACAAATTAACCTACTTACTGCGCAGTGGATAATCTCAATATTCTAAAATCACATTTAGAGTCCAATTTTTAATGTGACAATGAGATTTTTTTTTTTCTGACATAATCTTATTAGTCCAAACAGCCAGCTTAAAAATATTTCTTTTCCTGATCTACTACTGCCATCTTGTGATCAGAAAGAGTATTTAGACTTTTGGAAGAGTCACAATCTGTAACATAACTGAGTTAAGCAGTAAGGGGCCGTCATTATTTTAAAATCAAAATAAATGCAGGAAGTTCAAACCAGACATCTAAATACCAAAAACCAAAGCCAGCGGTAATTATATATACAATGAGTACAGACACGATTTCTCTTTTTCGAATTCAAATATATTTCAGAGTATTGGGGAAAAGCTATTTGAGCAAGACAAGAAGACAGCAAATTATGATGAGGTGAGATAGAAGGACTGGAATGGCAGCAGCAAATGAATAGCACACAATAAAGGAGCGCAGCGTGTGTTTCTGCCTGATGTCATTAATCTAGGCATGAAAGGAAGAGCTGGGAAGAGGGTCAGGGCCGGGAAGACCTCTCATTCAGTTGCCAGCCTGCTATCGCCCGTAGCCCCCGTGTCTCACTGAAAAGCCTCTTAGCATATTTCCAGTGAAGAATATGAATACCCAATGAGCTGCTTCACAGGATGGAAGAAGTTATCGGGCCTTGCTGGTCATAAAGATACAGTCAATCACTACCAGCATGGCACCATAAAGCACTTATGAGGAGGTCTGGAGAGTTATAGATGAAGAATATGAATAAGGAGGTGAGTGCATGGCACTGTCAGAATACAGTTATGTATGTACTCTTTAAGAAAGTACTATATCAGGTTGGGGTGAGGTGGGTGTCGGGGTAGGTGTAGTATCATTGATGCATTTAGTATCCAATAACCAATTGACTACATCGATGCATCGATCGTGGACTTTCGCAGAGTCTGGGTCAGATGTTTCTAAATGTTACTTACAGAATATGAAATCGAAGACTATGTTTCTTTTCCCTATTCCTAAAGACTTCTTATTGAAGTTCATAGTGCACATCTATAATGTAGCTGTAATACTTAACTGCCAAGCATTAAAGCGTCCATGTGTGTAATTTGCTTCTACAAACTAGGGGTGCAGATGAATAGTCAGTTTTGCTTAGGAAGGTTCCATGGAAGTAATTGTGTGGTAGCCAAAGAAAGAGATGATTGCAGTTCTAAATATACTAAGGAAATTTAGTTACCTGGTTTCTTAATTACCTCATTTAGCAGAGGCTACAGTGGACTATCCTTAATGAAAGGAAAGAAGATAATACCTTCCTACTATTTAGAATGGCGATCAACAAAACACGAGAGTTAGAGCAGACCATGTAAATAGTAACTGAGATTGTATTCCACCTCATGCATTCACTTGATAAATTGTTTTCAACGCTGCAGCGAAATCTGCTTCCTGTTCAGGTATTGCCTTGTGTGAAGAATATAGGTTTAATTATGCTGTATTAAAAGAAACCACATTTACGGTTTGCCATAGTTCCGTTTGGATTATTTATGTCTGGTGTTATATTGTAAGCATGTCGAATTATCATTAAATACATTTTTACTTCATGTCAGCTGGGATAGGATCCAGATTCCTACCACCCACTTGGAGTTGGATAATTGATGAATAGAGGGAATTGCATTTCAGTCAAAGAAAGCCTTTACAGAAAGGAGAAGAACTGAATCACTGGGAAAGGAAAGAAGGCAAAATGTATTTCCTTTTGTAGGCTACATTTTCATTTTCTATAATATAATGTCATATTTAAAGAATATGACATTATATTATGTACTATCGACCCACATGAAAAAACATGGTAAGAAAACGTTGTGGTAAAGTAAAATATGCACTCTGTAGTCCATCTTTTTGAAACTCAAAGTTTAAAAGTGGCACACATCTTCCATCACGTTCTTAAGGAGTTTGTTAAGTACAGTTGGGAATCTCTAAGCAACATGCTTCTACTTTCCTAAGACCTTGTAAATCTTCAAACCTTTCCTTCATTTCATTACATTTGACACCAAAGCGAGAGAAAAGCAGATAGAAAAAGAGAGAGATACAAGAGAGACCTTATTGTATTACACATCAAGTGAAGGCTGTGTGCAGGCAGCAATGGTGGACCCAAATTGCAGGCTCACGACAGGCAAAGATGCACTCAAAAACAGCTTTATTGCTGGACATGGAATCTAACTAAACTGAAAGTACAAATAAACTAAACACACACCACAGCCAGAACCCAACGTACAGCATGCAGGAGATCCCACCACAGACAAACGAAAACACAGGGCTTAAATACACAGGGGGAGCAATCAGGGAATGGGAGACAGGAGGGAAACACAGTAGGGACAAATCAGGGCTAATGAGACAAGGGAAGCAAAACCAGACACATTAACCAAGGACACAGACTGTCAAAGTAAAACAGGAAGTGTCAGGAACACACATGGGGACCAGACCCGGACAAACATGACACAGATGAGACTGATAGAGAACAGACATGAAAACATAACTGAGGCGACCAGAATACGGGGAGGGACCGTAACAAAACTAAGAACTAAACATCAGTGCCTGATGAATAAACTAGCAGTATAAGCAAGCTAGACTACAAAACAAAGACAGACGGAGAACATAATGAAACGCAGATAATCAAAGAACCAACAAACACAAAACTCTGGGTCGACGACCCCGGTCTGCTAAAATTACAGGGCTATTATCATACAATATGAAAAGCCTTGAGCTGACTTTTGTCAAAATGAGCTCAATTAGGAAAAGGAGATGTCTTTTAGGGTATTCAACTGCAACCTGGAAAAAAAACGCACATTCCCTATTAGAAATTGAATTCAGACTATGGAAGCAAGAGCACCAAATCCTAACCACTAGACAATCAATGAGACAGAAGATTGGCTGCAGAAGATTCAAGACACGTCTACTGGTGGGCTTTTTGCTTCCACATATTCATGTTAACTGTAAAAAAAAAAACACAAAGAAAACTACGGGTCCTTATAGGTCATTGGCTATTTGTACGCCCTATGATGAGCTTTCCAGAACCTTTTCCACAAGTTGTAGTTGTAAGCAAGTAACTAAATAAAACAAGTAAAATTTACTTAGTAAGTGCTTTTCACAAACAAACAGTCACAAAGTACTGCACACAAAAAGAGTAAAATAAATAAGAACATTAAGTGCTATGAAAGCCAAGACAAAGACAAAGTAAGACACAATAAAATAAGTACTTTTGTTAGTCTTTTTCTAACAATTCTAACAAAGACAAAAGTCCCACCCCCTCTCTAGAGAAGTCAAAGACAAAGACTAAACATACAGACACCAGCCTGAACCTGTGGAAAAAAATCCCTCAAAAGGAGACACCCTTCACTCATAATGTTTGACCTGCTCTTACAGTTAAACTCATAGCCTAAAGAGGCCCTTCCCTATGCATCAGACCTACTGTTTCTGAAAATGACTTTATAGGAAAAAATGTAATATAGTGTACTTTAAAATACAACGAGAACAAATGTTTAAGAAATGTTTAAGAAAAAATATTAAAATACATCCAAGATACGCCTAGTCTTTATTTATTGAATGTATCAGTCAATGTCCCACTGATTACAGCTTAGCCTTTCCAGTGAATCAAACCTATGACGGCAATGAAACCACCAAATTTTACCTGGTAGACCACCAAGTAGCTCAGCCATCAGTACTTATATCTTACATAGTCACCCAATTTTATTGTGAATACATAGGATAAGATGGACTACTGCTCTCCCTAAAGTCTGCTAAAGAAACATTATATTTATTGTTAATGCAAAGAGTGAGTCCACAGAACTGGTTGCGCACGAGCTTTTAACTGACAGAAACAAAATGTTCCCAGGCTTGTTTCAGTAGCAGTATCATCTGTGCACAAGAAAGAAGCTTCTGAATCCTTTCACAGGTTCTCTATAGTGGTGAAGTGTAGCCATAATGTTATTTATGAGAAATTATTTTGCATTTGTATATTACATGGTATGAGTTAGACCCAGCTAAAGTAATTGATGTGCTTCCCTAAAGATGTTGCTCCTACCTTTGGCTTGTCTTGTGTGATGTTGAGTCGATGCAAGATGTGCTGGGAAAATGCCCGAAACATCCCTTCACTGTAGCAGTCTGAGATCTACCATTAACACAGTACATAAAAAGTCAATTTCAACAACATTTTTAACATGTCTTTTTTAACTGTTCAATATCAAATATTGTACTAGAATATGTATGCAAACATACGATAATTTAAAATGAATTAAAAACTAATTGAATCTAGCAATCTCATCACATTTCTGCACTGGACTGTGATAAAAAGAAATAATAAAAGAAATATATATTGTATATCACACACACACAGGGAAACTGACAGCTGTATAGATATCTCCCTGGAATGAGTATCATATGAGATGAGGCATTTCTCAGGTTTTAAAATATCACATACACACTGCTGTACTGCAGCTGTAAATGTGAACACATGAATATAAACATGATGTGCAGCAGGGGCAATCAAAAGCAGCTTGAGGCTGACCTATCAATATTTCACACCTCAAGGCTGGAACCGCAGGACGACACATATTTACGTGGGATCCTCTTTGTAGTAATCTCCATGGAATTATCATTTAAATAACATAAGCACTTGCTGAGCCTTTGAATATTTTACATAAATATTTGACCTAAACTGCATGTTTACGACTACACTGGATATCTTGAATGTAGAAAAGACCAATGAATAATTAAAATAAATAAATAAATATGTATATATATATAGAGAGAGAGAGAGAGAGACAGAGACAGAGACAGAGAGAGAGAGATGCAAACAAAGCATTTTTGAAAATATGAAACTGCAGTTTTCTTATAGCAAATACATGCAGTATATGATTCTCAGTAATTACACTAACTCACACTGTCACACACAGACACACACAGACACACAAGGGGGTAACTTACAAGAGGAGTGTTATAAAAAAGACCATATCTCATTCTTGGGAGAAGGGAGAAGAAGGCATCTTTGAAGCAAATCTATACACAAATGGGAAGAGATCAAACTTTACCTGTTATAGAACAGAAATGATTGTCAAGTCGTAATAACGACATCTACATCCAAGGATGCATGTATGATTTGGGAGTCTTTAAAAACACTTGTACTACCATATCAGAAAAACCGAAACAATCCACTCATGGTTTTAACTCTATCAAAAACGGCACTTTGTCTACGACATTGGAATATTATTAGATCCGGATTTTTAGGATTGATACCGTTACCAATATTTGGTGATTTAAAAATGCAATATTACAGTATCGAGGATGTTTTCTTTACCTTTCACACACGTTATACATAAACAGGTTTTCCTAGCATTTGTTTTTTACAGTTATTTATTTAACCTGACTCTGCATGTAACCACTGGTTGTTATGTTTGTACAACACGTTCTCACTCCCAAAGCGTAATATTTTACGTCAACATAAATGACAAGATCCAAAAAAAAAGAGAAAACATGAGAACCGTTTGGAATCAATCAACACATGCTCGCTCATTTTAATGAAATCGCTTCGGAAAACAATATCTAACGTCATTAAGGTTAAGGATAAGGTTAGGTTTAGGGCTCGGATGCATGGCTGGGATGTGTATTACTACTGGAGCTTCATTCTACTGGATTTCTTTCATAACCCGGCACATAGCATAAGAACGTGGAAGGTCACCTTTCGCGTTCCTCAGGAACACCTCGGGACTTGACAAATTGTGACCATTTGACGCCTCGGGAGTGAGAGGCGAAGGCTAGTTTAATGAATTAATTCTTTATGAGAAGTGTGCGATCACACTTTGATCTCTGACTAATCGTTCAAAACATTCATTAGAGCATCTTATGCAATAGAAAAAAAAAACACCAAACAAAAAAAGCACGCACACTCAGAGCAAGCCAGGAGCCAAACCCAAGAACTTCTGAGCTCATTGTGCCACTGACCCCTTCTGAAACAGCAAATGTAAGGTGAGGTCACAATTTCTCATTTGAAAAAACTTCTGCGCCAAATTGTCTATGTAACTATGTAAATATAGTGCAGTTAATGCAGCAAAGAAGAGCTGGAATGTTTATTGTTTGACCTCAGCAACTGAGAAAAATGTCAAAATTTCCAGGACAGCTCTGCAGGTACAAGGAATCTTTTCCAGAACCTCTAAAAATACCTGGTTTGTTAGAGTCGTGATTAAACCTACCCTTTTTGAGTCAAAAGTCTTCAGATGGATGATGTCATAGTCTGAGAAGGCCCTCCACGTTTCACTGAACAGATCTCCATAACCATAAAAACTCTGAGAGAAACATATAAAAAAGGGAACAAATGTTGATTCAATCAGTGTCACAGCAGAAATAAAAAACAAAAGCAATAAAAACTACATTATGCCTCAAGCACCACCGGAGGCAGTCATCTGTTTTTTCTTCTGAAGTTTTGCTTTTATACAAAAATATATTACCACATTTTTATGTGGCAGCCTGCAGCACACTGTGCAATTTGTGATGAAAGGTCAGTGCTTTCCTTCTTCCTGCCAGTTTTCTCTAACTCTAAAAGAGGCGTTTAAAAATTAAATGGAAAAAAATGAATTTTTTTATACCACAAATGTGGTATAAATGTGGTATAAATATCTTAGGCATTAAGTCCAGCAAAACAAAGATTTGGAAGGTTATGTATTTCTTACATTATTCTTTATTTTTTCCTTAAATGGAAATAATTAATTAACAAACCCTAACTGTAGATTAAAACCACACTGAAAAAGCAGTGGCAACACCAGGTACCCACCGTGTCCCACATGACAATGTTGATATCTGAGCTGAAGGAGTTATTGATGTGCTGGGAGATATATAGGTTGATGAAGTCACAAAAATGGTGGTACATGTTCACCCCTGTTAGACAAAAGAGAAAATAAAGACACACACCCACACACATATATATATTATTATAATATAGTGTTACAGTTTCAGGCAGTTTTTTTTAATTCTCTGTACTGTAATCTGTAATCTATTTTGATTTCTTTAATTTTAATTTTGTAAAAAATAAAAAATTTCATTATATTAAAACTACATAATTATTAGTATTAATTTATGTTGCTAGATACAGAAAAAATGACTGTCTATACATTGCTGCATCATTTAAATAAGATTTTAAATGCGTCAGTTTCAGGGATACTAAGAACCAACGATTTAAGCTTTCTGTTAAGATTTTAGGGCTTTAAGGTGAGTTCAGTAAATCTTTGTTACTCACCAGCATCAAGTTTCATGAAAACAGTGGGTTTTTCAACTATTATGTCACAGTAACCATCCTCGATGGGATGAAAGTCAAGATTTGTGTATGTCTGCAGCTCGGCATACCTACAAAAACATAAAAGAACGAAAGAAAGATTAACACACACAAAAAAACAACACAAAAATTAACACGTCAAAACAAATTGTTCTTGTCCGAGGTTTAGTGGTGCAGAATAATCTATACAAGAAAAAAATAACATACTTTTCCGAGCTGTACGAGTACCTGGAAAAAATCATGTTATGCAATGAGTTGAGCTCACTTCAAGAAGCTTCAAATTGCTCTTCATGGTCATGTATGAAAATAAACAATAAACTAAAATCAATTGTACAAAACCATCAGATTGGCTGCTGTAGTCAGATACGTTATATATATCGCCACTGGCTAAAGAAAGACAAGGACAAGCTCTGGCTAACAGAAAACCTTTGGTGATGCTTTATATTTTCAGGAGTATGAGAAGAGCTCATTGAGCTCGTTGATCTCTGACCGAATGTGTAAAATATTTCAGAGCCTATCCTCGCCAACTTTGATCGCTGGCGAAATTCAAAGCCAATTCTTCAAAATATTCCAGACAGCAAAATGTCTTCATTCAGGCTCAAAACATCCAGGTAAGGAAATCCCAGTATATTCATTCTGGTTATCTGGATGTAGTGTTTTCAGTTTCCAGGTGAGCATGATCAACTTTCTCGGATTTCCTCCTGTGGTTGCTTAAACATCCATCGAGACATTTTGCCTCGCTTTGGCAAGGACTGCCTGAAGCTGCGACATTACGATAAGCGGTCGGCATCTAAGATAGCAGTCTACAGGAACCGCGTGACATTTAGCCTCAGATGTACACAGGCTGGGATTATTCCTAAAAGTCTGCAAATGAGATCACCTGTTTAACCCACTGCGGCTAACTCTTATAAGGAGGAAGTGGGGGGAAAAAGACACCTCTCTCATCCTATCCTGGAACACCGCTGGATCACATCTGTGAATGATGCCTGGGTGAAAGTCAAATTTCGGGATGTAAAACTAATCGCGGATAACATGAAGGTGGTGGACAAACACATCAGGTTCACCAGGGAGCATATGAAAAATGACACGCTAGCTTTCTTAGACTGGGAAATTACCAACATTTGAAAGTCGTCGCGTCGTAAGCCAACGCATGCAGTACTTAAGGTTTGACTCGCACAACCTAGATGTCATCAGCATGAGAGCTAACACCCTCAGATTGGCTGCTGTGAGTAAATGTAATAATCCTAGCTGGATATTTGTTCAAAGTTGGAAGGTACCTAAGCAATGCTACGGGAGAACTGGGCGAGAAGAAGGACAAGCTCTGGCTAAAAAAAAACCTTTGGTGATGCTTTATATTTTCAGGAGTATGAGAAGAGCCCAGATGCATTGTCTAAAAACGCTGTGGCTCGTTGATTTATACCCTGCCAAATTGAGAGCATCTGCCGCAATACACACACAAATCTTCACAGAGGCTTCGAGCAAGCCAAGAGTTTAAACTAGAATCTTC
>VUQR01005949.1:8540-91758 GCA_015108515.1 Hemichromis elongatus
TAAAAAAAATTATTAAAATTTTTTCTTTTTTTTTCCTTAAAAAAAAAAAAAAAAAAAAAGTCCCGCTGATCAACACACAAAATTTGCCTTAATGGACATTAACATTCCTCTCCCTAATTGTGAAGTAGGGGTGGAGCCAATGTGATGAAGATGAACTGACCCACATAACTCCTATCAGCACACTTGTGCTTACACTTGTGGGAGTTAGAGTAAATTATATGTACCATATGTATTTTGCAGACAGCTATAGGCTAGTTAACCTTAGCAGAGCTCCCTGTTGTCACTCATTAGCTTAGCTGAAACTCCCCACATGGGTTTGGTTAACCAAATAGAAAAGAGTGTTGCTGCTGCTGAGCCACCTCTTGGTCCTCCGCCAGCCAAACAAACTTGATTGAGTTCTGCATGGAAGCATTTTACAGTCAGTGCTGCAGCTGAAATCAAACATATGTGTGCAAAAGTCAAATCAGCAGAGGCAGAGATATCAAACATCTGTCAACATCTGTTATGTATAATCACATGCACTTAAAGCATCTTATTCCTGGTACTGTCTGCAAACCCCCCACCAGCACCAATTCATCATCCCAGCCTTGTTCTGTCCCTGCAAGTCAGTCTCAGTCTCTGTCAGCGTCCTCCAACAAGGACGGGTCGTGGTGGGGTTCATAATGTTTACAATGGGATTTTATTATTTGTTGGTTTAACCATGGATGAGGCAATGGCTGTTATGTTATTTTCTTTTCAATGACGTTCCTTGTTACATGTTCACAGCTGGATTTATGAAAAAACAACTAATATTGCAAATCCTTAATTAATATAATGGATATAATTAAAGAATACTTACACTATGATGTTAATACAGATGCCGATGCCGATAGAAATACCGGTGGCTTTGCACAACTCTACTGTGAAGGTGCGAGATCTGATGCAGGACTATTTGAAACGTATGCAGACCAACCTGAGAAATCCACACCTTCAACTCTCTGACACCCGTCAGATTGAGATTGCTCTTAGTTCCGAGCTTGCGTGGCTAAAGGTACAAAGCTGCCGGCTTTCATTTTGTAACAAATCCTCCCTGAACAGGGGATTTTATAGACGCATTAATGTATATAAATGTTCATAATTAATCCTATGATGACATGATGACTTATACTCCTATTTCCTTTCTAAGAACTCCATGCTGATAGACGGACGTATAGAAACGCACATGCACTTTCTGAAGCAGTGGGTGAATGGAGCTGCCTTCCACACACAGATGCTGATCCATCAGGCTCGTCTAGAAAGGACAGGAGAACCTGATGGATCCAGAGCCATGCGTACAGCAGAGATTTATCAGCAGGACCTGATCATTCTGATGGAGAAATTTAAGACCTTGGGGACAAATGATAATTTTGTAAATGCCGAAATATTAGAGATCTTGTTTTCTAAACCTCAGATTAGCTGGACGAGGGATTATTTTTCAAAACTGCGAGCAAATATTCCAGCTCTCGTGAGGCAAAATGCTGTCTTTTTTATCCGAATCTGATATTGATGGTCTGTGACTATTGAGCCACAAGTAAGAAAAGTAAATGTTTAACAATTGGAACAAGTGTTTTTTTTGTGACCAGTACAATTATGTGAGGGTCCAGTCTGATCTATGGGCCTGGGAATCCAGTCCAGGAAAATGAATTTTTATCATGGCCAGTGATAAAATTACCAATAAACCAATAAAATCAGTTGTCAGTAAGTTGGTCTTCCCAATTCTTATCTCCTAAATCTCTTTCATTTTTGCTTCAACATACTGCTCTCTGATGGTTTTGTGTTTGTGTGTGTTTTAGTTTTTTTTTTGTTTTTGTTTTTGTTGCTCATGTGAAGCACTTTGTAATTTGAATTTTGACATAATACATTAAAGTTTTGGCTTTATGTAATTGGATAAGTCATATACAATTGGAAGGAATATGGGTAAAGTTTGGTTTTAAACCTTTGTACACTTGCACCTATATTTGTTACTTTGTTATTCAAAGGCCCATCTGTATTTGTAAAATCAGCTTTAAGCTCTGCATGAAAGGGAATGGGAAACGTGTCTAGTGTTACATTTCTTAGCTTTCCTTAGATGAACTCCATAGATGAAAAAGTATAACAACCCCGTTTATGATCTACATTTTTTTTTTTACCCTTGCATTGATGTGACATAAGAGTCATATAAAAAGGTACAGAGTTAATGACCATAATTATTACAGATAGAATTTGATGCTTTTAGTATCACCAAAATATTAACTTGAAGGATGTGCATGCTTTATATCTGCTTTTACTAGCATGTGAATGAGTCTGCAACAACAAAGTCATACGTTGTTTCTCTTCATCATCATGTTACTTCCTTAAATGGGTCCACAGAAAGAACATGCCGCTGGCTAAAAAAGCTAGACTGGGTTACAGCACAATGGTGGTTTCTCATCAGTGTTACTATCATTGACTAAAACATTTGTTCATGTTTTACCAGACAAAAACAAGACAATAAATAGATAAAAACTAATGCAAGAACACTATAATGGAATGTCTTGGCACTTTCTTCGACAAATAAAAATGAGATGAAAATGGAGAGATGACCTCCAACCAGAATTAAAGGATTTGTGTAGAGAGGGAGGAGTTTGGATGTGATCCAATCTCCCTGCGCAGTAACGTTAGACGCACGCAATTTGATCTGCCCAGGAAAAACGGGTTGGAAGAAAAGGATGTTCCCATACGAGGAAGACGAGAGCAGACATATGGACACATTTTACATTTTATGTCAAGGAAAATAAGACACTTTGTAAACTGTGTGGAGCACAGCGTGAAAACACGACAGACTTTTACACTTTATATTTGTCACAGGCTGGGTCGCTGACCCAGTACTCGGAGTATATTTTTGTATTTGTTTCATGTTAGATTTGTAATAGTTCTTGTGTTGTTGATATTTAGCTTTTAGTTGAGGTTAAAGGCAGCCATTATTTATTGTTTTCTTTTTTCTATGTTTGGGTTCTTGTGTAATTTATCATGTGTTTTAGTTCAGTTAAGCTTGTGTTATCATGTGCTTAGTTTTACTCTCCCCTGTGTTCTCATTATGTTTCGAGTCAGCTGTGTACTCATGCGTTGCCACTTCCCCTGATCACCTTATGTGTGTATTTAAGTCCTCCGTCTTCCTGTGTTCTTTGTTGCGTTGTCTGTGTTACCTTACCAATCTCTTGTCACAGTTTTCCAGTTCGGTCATAGTTTAAAGTCACTGTAAGGGTCTTAGTTTCCCAGTTTATGTCCAGCTTTTCCCTCGGTTATTAAACACACTGGCGCACCGACGCGCCGTGAAAATATTTTAGTCAAATAAACTTCAGATTTAGTCTTCGATAATCTTTAGTCAAGTAAATCTACAATTTTTTTTCCTAAATTATGACTAAAACTGAACAACGTTTTAGTCAAAAGACAATGACCAAAATAAATCCGAATTTGCTCCCATAATTAACACTAATCCTCATCTGGTCGTCTCAGACACACAGCACTGACTGTGTGCACGGAAGAAACATCCAGCTGCTGTTCAAACCTTCTGTTTGTAACAGCCAGCCAGTATTTTCACATTAAAATTACAAATTCTTTAATAAAAAAAACTTGTCAATGTTAATAAAAGGGACAGTCTAATGTAGAGGACAGCATTTACTATACCACATTTATCTTGAAGATTATTTCATTGTCCTTTGCTTGAAATAGATTTCCAGAGACATTTTAATACATATATTTCAGGCGCAAAAATATTGTGAAAAACTAACATAATTTAAATTTTTTCAAATTATGAGTAACAAGATGTGCTTGCATTATTAGTAGATTAGGGGAAGGAATTACACCAAATACACAATAGAAGGAAAAAAACATATGATGAAACATCAAAAGAAAAAAAATCTGACAATTAAATAATTGAAATTGAACAGATATAAAGTGACAATGTAAGACTAAGATCTGGACGACAGAGCATGTGTGTGTTGAGCAGCGGTGAGTTGAGTATATGAGCTGTGCCCATTAAAAACTTCTTATTCTGCTGTTGACTCTTTTTTGAGCTTCTGGTACCACAGCTGCTGATAATCATGTGCCTGATTGTCAGCAGCTGTGAGCATGCACCCTGCTGCAGCGTTCAGTCTGCTCCAAGCACGCCATGTTTGACTGATCTGTCATAGGGCAACTTCAAGCTGGTGCTTGGCAAAACCAATTCGCAGAGACAGGCTGCAAAGTAGGCACCCCAAGAAGACGACACCACAGGAAGACTGTTTCCGCACCCTGTGGCTACACAATTTTTTGCAGATTTTCAGACAAGGATTGCAAGAAGGTATGACCGACGGCTCTCTGGCCAAACAGTCTGAAACAAACTGCAGTCTCTGGTCTCACGGAGCTGCCAGGAGACGTGCCAAGACCACAGGTGGGAAGTAATCAAGTACAAATTTGTTGCTGCACTTTAGAAGAATTTTGAGGTATGTGTGCTTTACGTGAGTATTTATTTTTCTGAGAACGTTTTGCTTTTAATCTCGCCATTTGAATACAAATATCTGTATGACAATCTTGAAACTGTTCTCACGGCCCATTGTTAGTCAGTGGTGCTAGTTTCAGTCATTATGCAAATGTATGGCAGGATAAACGGGCTGTCTTGTACTGTGGTGAATTTACAGGGCTTTCCTCCTTCCTGATTTCCTTTTTGGTATATTTGTCTCACTTAAATCATTAAACACATTTAAATATTAGATTAAGATGACCCACGTAAACACAAAATGCAGTTTCTAAATGAAAGTGTTTATTAAAGGGAAAAAATTCCAAACCTATGTGAAAATTTTGCCAGAAAACATCTTGATGATCCCCAAGACTTTTGGGAAATTACTCTGTGGACTGATGAGACAAAAGCTGAAGTTTCTTTTGACCTTCAGTTTGTGGCCTCAAACTGAAGGTCAAAAGAAACTTCAGCTTTGGTTCTGGAGCAGTGATCTAAAACAAAAAACCACAAGTCCATCTCTGAGTGGCTTAAGAAAAAAAAACAAGACAAAGAAAAAGAAGATTTGGCCCATTCAGAGTCCTGTCCTGACCAATTCTGCAAAGAAGAGTGGGCCAAAAGTCTTCCACAGTGCTGTAAAAGCCTCACTGCCAGTCAACACAAATGCTTGACTGCAGTTGTTGCTGCTAAGGGTGGGCCAACCAGTTATTAGGTTAAGGTGCAATCACGTCTTCACACAGGGCCAAGCAGGTTTGGATTTTTTCCCTCTCCCTAATAACAAAGAGTATAATTTAGAAACTGTGTTTTTTGTTTTTGTTTGCTTGTTATCTTTCTCTAATACATTTAAGACGAAATAAACATACAAAAACCAGAAAGAGTGCGAACACGTTTTCACACCACTTTATATAGGTTACATTTTTTTACGGCTATTGTGTTGTACACTATTGTCAGAGGTACTTTGATTAGTTTTAGTTTCATAGATTACATGAAACGGTAAGACCTGCCATAATTCAACACACCATCATCATACTGTCTGATTTCTTAATGATGACAATACAACAGATGTAGAAATTATTTATTTTCACTCCCAAACACGCCAAGCCAAACACCAGAGTTCAAGTATCGTGATCATTAGAGAAATGGAAGAAACGCAACCCAAAACATTCATTTTAAATTAACATAACAGAAATCATCTGTAATTAAAATATTGTTTCTAAACTTTAAAGCTACAAAGTCCCAAAAAAACATTCTCCAGCCCTGGAATATGAATATTCATTTCAATATTCAGAAATTAATTTCTTAATGAAATATCTGACATGAAAAACAGGTCAGCTGCTCTCAGGAAATCACTGCTAACATGTGAATAACGTGTTAACCTTTAATAAAGTTAAAAGTTCAAGTATGATCATCCTTCCAAACCTGATCATTTTCATGATCAACAATTAAAACTAAATGCATAAACAGTGTTTCAGAATCAAACACTTCTTTTGGTCCCCCTTTTACATAAAAACAAGTTGCATCACCGTGACGACATTATGGCCAGTGAGGGTTCCTCATGTTGATCTCAGCCTAGGCCCACATCTAGTGACATCATCACTACAAAGCCTAGGATGGAGGTCCAGGATGCCAGCTTTCCATTTCCACTGGTGATGCAAAGTTGAAGCAAAGGATAGTAGATCACACGTCTCGTAAAAGTAATCTAGCTTTGACTCCCCCACCCCCAAAATAACATCTGCTACTTACTTTACTTGCGCCTCTGGTATGATGTCATCCACCACCACATAGACCATCGCCCCGGCAGCAAATGCCAACGCGTACGGCAATAGAGGTTCTGCCAGAACAACGGCTACGGCGCCGAGCAGCCCGGCAATAGGCTCCACCATACCGCTAAGCTGACCATACCTGAAGGAAGATCACCAACAATGAAGGCAGCTGCACATTCTTCAAAGATTGATGCACTCTGAGACAGCGAGTAGAAACACGTGTTTTTCTCCTACCAGAAGGCTGTCCACACTGAGACCCCCGACCCACGCAGGGGCAGGCTCACTGCCAACCCTTCAGGGAAATTCTGGATGCCGATACCAATGGCCAAATTTCTGATGGAACACAATCAGTCACCAAACTTTTCTTTATGAGAAATTATATTGTTATATCTCTGTGAAGGTTCTCAGTCATCCAGGTCATCGTAGTTTCCTTACAGCTCCTTAGAATATTATTATATCTGCTCTAAAGGCCATTTTTTACATTTGTAAGAAATGTTTTTTTTTTTTTGGTTTTTTTTTTTTTTAACAAATGAATTGTGTGTATAATTTGTGTAATTTTTTTATACTTAAGGAGAAACTTGGAAGGTTTCGGTGTAGGGATAAAAGGTTTTTCCGATTTCTACATAATTTAGGCCACAGATTTCCAATTTTTTTAACTTTTGTAATAATCAGTCATTAGACATAGTAGCCAAACCAGAGTAAAGTGTTCATTTGGCTAAGTTTGATAGGTTTTCCAGCACAGTGTCAAGGAGGAGACGGGCTGCTACTCTAGGAGAGCTGGACAGGCCCCTAGGTCCTGCAAGAGCTCAACAGGACACTGGTGTGAATGTCTCCAACCAAAAAAAAAAAAAAATCAGAAAAAGAATTCATGAAAGTGACCTGAAGACCCAGCATCCTCTAGTGTGCCCTGTGTACATTGCCAAGCACCATGCAGTCCAATTGGTATTTGCCACTGAATACCAGAATTGGAAGGTCCAGCAGTGGCACAGATCAGAGCAGGTAGCACCCTGACTGCTATTAGGTGTTGGGATTAAATCCTTGGACTCATTGTCAGACCCTACGCTGGTGTGGTGGGTCCTGGGTTATTTTTTAATAAGTGCTGCAGCCTGTGTTTAATCTGTATCTACAAGAGTACTTTAACTCTGGTTTATACCTGCTCTTGGTAGTGTGTGACTGATACTGTGTTAGCAGATCAAAGTATTACCTTGTTTCCGTTTGTTAAAGACCTGATTTTTTTTTTTTCTTTTCAATCAAGCTTTTTCAGATTCACAGATAAACATGCAGCTACTTCAAAAGACTGGGCTGGTGGCTTGGAAAAGGTTTGCTGGGAGCTCCAAAAGCATTGGCAGTAGCAAAATATAACCACTAGATGTCAGCAGCACACAACAGAGCAGTTATGGGATCACATGGAAACACACTAAACTAATCAAACCCATCTTCAAAACTGAACTTATTTCATCTATATACTATTACATAGTTGGATACTCACATTAGCCATAACCAACATTTCAAATAAAAAGGTTTTCTTAGGTTTACGAGGGGCAGCCAATGAAAATACAGCTCGTTTTAAGGGAAAGGACCTAAAACAATTTCTTTTAGAGAGTGGATGAACTGAGTGCAAATTAGAGACTGTTTTTTTCCCCCCTTCTTTTGAACTGTCTTGTCCAAAGCTCATAAATACAATATGCAGCTTTCAGTATGGAAAAAAAAAAGACTACCTCAAGTTTTTAATGTAGTAACAATAACCATTTAGAGAGCGTGGGAACAAATGACCTAAACTGGATCCATAACTGTCCCCAGCTGCAATGATGGATAAAATGCTCAACAGAACAATTGATAAACCAGGAATACATTTTTTACAACTTCAGACAGGCTGTGTATTGTATTTGTTTCTCAGGTTTTACATCAGTCTTACCTAGCACTCTCAAAGGTAGCAGATGAAGTCTTTCCTACAGCTCCAAAACCAACACCTACGGCCAAGCCCTCTGCAGAGACACAAACAGTTGGTCTTTGTTAGTGTATGTCCTCGGGCTTCTCTGTTACACAGGAATAAGAACAATTTAAGGAGATGGATGAAAGAAGAACATGTTGGCAAACTGTAGATGATAACAAAATATGTGAGGAAAATCAGCATGGACAGAAAGTCTGTACTGTGAAAGAGAAATACTAGGTGCTTTCTTTTCAAACAGGAAACCGATCTATTAACAGCAAAACGCTTGTGGAGGTTTCCAGTCTGAAGGATGGCCTTGCTGTTTACAAGCAGATTTCTATGAAACCTGCTATATGTGGATTTGCAGCCCTTGTGGGATGGAGACTGCAGAATGAAATGTAATTGCTGAACTGATCCATGACTGAGTGTAAATATAAGAAATTAGGTCTTGATATTTTTTCTCCCCTATAAGAGGCTGGGAATTGTCTGAGAGTCTACACATGGGTGTAGAAGGGGAAAGCCTCTTTATCTGTGCTGCGAGGGCTTCTGTAAAGTTGGGACCGGTGTGTACCGCCTGTCTGTCTGCCCCTCTTTTTACAGGCTGTGCACACTCTGAGCAGCAGTCCTCTCCTCTGATGTCCCATTTGTCTCATTTGTCATGCCTGCCACATATATTTAAAGTACACACTATTCAAACTGAAAGTGAAAAGGTCACAGGCTATCTAATGAGAGTGTGTGTGGCCTGCTTCAAACACTGACAAGCAGACACATCCTGTCATCCCATTAACAGCTATGTTGTTACAAAGCTACAACCTGCTGATTCATAGTCTTTTTATATATTTATTTTCCCTATGCACAGCTAGGATTTAAAAAAACAGACAAGAAAAACGCGGCAGGAACAAGAATCAGGGGTAAAACTGTGCCTGGAGGCGGCGTTTAGAATCACGTGACACACTGATTAAAACACAGAAACATTTAAAGCACCATTAACAAACATTTTTCTTTACTAACGGCAAATTTTTGCTGTTTGTTATTCCAACTGCTTATCTAAGATGCAGCATGTTACCTTTATACTAGCTTGTTTATAAAAGCATTTATTTGGTTACTGAGTTCAGCCTAAATTGTACTTTGAGAGGGTGGCAGAGGGTTTGATTTAAATAAAACATAACATCATGGTTTCTGCTCTTTTGCAAACTTCTATTCATTTTTTTTTAATTTTCTATATTTAAGTCTGAGAATAAAAACAGAACTGGGAATGAACATAACATCTTTTAGCTCAATTATTAGACACTACTGTCATCACTGTAAACCAAAAATCCAGCTTCATGGCTAAGCTCCAGCAGGCCTCAATGACCTCATGTTCTAATATACAGTATAGGCTGCAGACAAAGTGTTTCTTTTACAATCCAAAGTGACAATTACATTTACATTTTTTAGTGCAAAACTCTTGAGCCACTTATCATTTCTGTATATTTATATTTTGTTCTGTTCTCTTTCAGGATGATCCCACGCTGCTTAAAAGAAGTTGAGGGGAGGCCAATCCACGCCTGATAGTGATCTAATATGTAATTTGTATCTTGTATGCTTTTACAGCACTGGCAGTGTTGTTGACATCATCATCATGCTGAAAAATAAAGCTGTCAGATGCTTTCCAGCAAGTACAGCATGGTTTAAAAAAAAGTTTCTGTTCAATTAGAACAAAATCCCCAAATTGTGGCTGAGCCTCTGCTGTGTTTTACATACAGCTGTAGGTATTCACACTGTCTCTCTCGACGTCCTCCTTAAATACTGACTGCCATTTAAACCAAGAATCGACTCCATAAGCCACTGATTTCACTCCAGTTTTCGTGTCATTTGTCACACCCCACATTCAGCCTGATTTCCATTCTTTAAGTGCGTCTTGAAGATGACAGACGCTCAGTCATTGAGACCATTTCTGATGATGATAACGAGTGATGGTGATCAACTGAAAAGCCAGGTGTATCATTTAGGTCATGTCAGCTGAACTGATTTCCTCTGACATCAGATACTGTTCTTCTGTTGATCAACTTAGCTGCTTTTTATTATGTTCTCTATTTGTCAAGTTAAAGTTTTTTTTTTTTAAAAACACACTGCATACCATGATGACACAAGATAAGGTACTTCTAGTAATTTGTCCTATTGTAGACACAATCTTGAAAGAACAAAGTTTTCTGATCTTCTTTTTTGTAATTCAAAAGGGTTTGTGCATTTTATCTTCTAAAGGTATTGCACCTCTTGTATGCAAACACAAGTCCACTGTAGAAGGTGAATAAAAGAGATGAAGCAAAAAGGAAACTAAGTGGAAAGCTAACACAGATGCCAGAAAAAGTAAAAGGATGTTTATCTAGGACCCAGATGTCCCTGCAAAAACAGACTTCTCTAGCTGAGGTATCGCTTCAATACAATCTAACACCTGTTATTACCGCTCATAACGACACACACTAGTTCTCATCAACTTCCCGCTGGCCAATTACAGGCAGACACAGTGTAGTGGCATTATGGGGGGGGGACCCACCCTTTGGGAACACTGTGGGTCTGCTTTACTATCCATCTTAATCCTCGGAAACAGTCTGAAATGCCGAAGGGCCAGTAAAAAATCTTGGCACTGAAAAACCTTCAACTGCTTTTGAATAAAACATAAGCTGTGAGAGTTTCACTGTTTGCAGCTGCTTGTGCAAGGCTACAGGCACACTAGAAGTTTTCAAAATCAGCTGCTTTAAATGCTAAGGAAATTACATCAGCCACTTGGATAATACCTAAATAATTAGGATGAGTTTCAGCATTAACACTGATTATTTGCCAGACTTGGAAAAGGTCATACATCAGCAAGAAAAACACTTTTGTGTCCTCTTTTGAATGAAGAATTAGTTTTCTGACCACAGCTGCTGACCTCTAGTCCTGCTTCACAGCTGAAGAGTCCACTGAGCTGGAAGCTTTTCTTCCAAAGCAGTCCAGAGCTAGCAGGGGAGCAGTACACTCGCACACCTGTCAGGTTTTATCCCTGAGCTCTATGTTTTACTGTCTTTGCTTGCATGTCGTGGCATTTAAATTCATACCTTGTGTGTTGTTAAAATACTAGAGGGGAAAAAATTCTTCCCGACTTCCTCCACAAATCAAGTCTAAGAAGAAAGGCCGAGTAGAAATAAAGTACGCTTTTCTACTTTATGGAGATTTTTATTTATTCTTTGTTAAAATCTTTTGCCGTGCACAGATAACAACAGGTCCCCAAGCGCCTCAATCACCATGGAAATTGTGAATCATATGCTATGGCCTTTACAGTCACCATTCTGTGTCAGCTAACACTCTCCACCACCGCCACTAAACACTAAATGAGGGAATGTTTCCTGGAAATGCGGAGTTCCTCCCTTCAGCTTAAATTCAGAGAACAGAGTTTTAAATAGAGAAACTATGAGAAAGACCAATCAAACTGTTCATACACACAATTTTACACTCTACTGGATTACAATCATTCAGCTGAAAAACACTGTTTAACAAGGAACCTGGACAAACGCCACGATATGTTCTTACTGTGCTACAGAGCTTTCGTTAAAAAACCAAATCATTACTATGCTCATTTCCAGCTCCGCAATTTTATCACTGGACTCTGTTAGAGCGGTTTTGAGTGAACCACAGCTCAATATGATCCTTATTTATCTCCTAGAGGCCCTTGGTTTAGCCTCTCATTTCACGCCGTCTGAACAAAAGCTTTCAGTTTCCTTCCTCCTTCCTTTAATGTTTGCTTTACTAAAAATGCATCCTTTAAATGTTAATTGGTGATTCTAACTTGGCAGACAAGTAAAAAGTGTTTGTATTATTGTTGTACCTTTGAGCTTAACCGTGGATTTATTTTTACAATATGGAAAAACTACAACCTTTGATATAAACAAACAATATATTCAACAAATATAAAACTAGTCTCTTATAAATCTACATTACTGCTGATAACAGAAAAAAATGTTTTAAAAAAGGCATAGAAAGAACCTTAATTGTACTTACATTTTAAAGAAATGAGATTGCATTTTTTTTTAATAAATTTTGTTTTCTTTGTTCTTTTGGAACATAATGTAAGAAGTTTTGTATTGCAGTGAATTTCAGATAAGGGTATGTTTACTATGATTACACAAACACTATGTAGGAGTAAGTAATGGAAATAACTGGACATGAACAACTAGAGCTTATTACATAACATTATACTACGGTATTTTTCCCACTATGTAGTCGGCTCTTTCTTTCTCATGACAGCACTTTCTTTAGAGCCTTATTTTGGATTTAACTTTAAAGAAAAATGTAAAAATTAGGTCAAATGTAACCTAAGGCAGAAGAATTTTAAGCATGGCTTTAAAGAGAAAAGACATTTTTATGAAAGTTTGACCTTATTTGACCTTGCAGGAAAGGTCAGAGGTGCAAAGTAATGTGATGTTTTGAGTCATTTAGGGAATGGCATGAAGATTCTACGTTGTCAATACAAATGATGGCAGTAAGAAACAGTGTTAAATAGCTTTGTGTAGCATTATCAGGTTGACCTTCAGATCAATCTATTGACGTTTAAGCAGAGGTTGAACGTAACATGATATTTTACATTTCTATGTGTTTGTTTCTATATGTCGACAGTACTCACCACACTCCCTCAAATACTGACCAATAAATCATTGTGCTGACCTTAAATATCTTGGTTTCTTGGCTCTCTGCTGATATATCCTTTCTCTTCATGCTGGATGTGGGGAATAAACACCCCAGAGCCTCATTCCCTCTCACCCAGTGCATTTACACAGATGTGGAAAGCCATTATGTGCACCTATGCAGCATTCGTGCAACACAGTTAGCTTTTTAGTGAATGAACAGAGCGAGGTGCAACTCTTATGTTGACTCATTTTGTTCCTTTGTTAAAAATGTCAAATGTGGCTTCTAAATATGGCTCTAATGGTTATAAAGGTCATTTTCTAGGTGATTTAGTCATTGTGTGGAACATGACCCACATCTGCTTCTTTTCCCTCTCCTGCTGATCTCATGGCAGACCTGACTATCGTGACTTGCTACCCGTGTTGTAGTAGTAATAATATAATTAATAATGATAATAATTTACTTTGAATTCAAGAGATTAATAAATAGATATTTTGGACATTGGGTTATACTTTAGCATCACTTATTTGTGTCATTCTTTATTGTGATTTGAATTCCCAATGAGTGACTTTAAACCAGATTGGCTGTCCTTTCTAAACAGGTTTTAAAACCAAGCTGGTTGGACACCTAATGTTTACTGTGAGAAACTGAGCATTAAAAGTAATGTGAAGCCTTAGATTTTGGCTTATGTGGGCTAACTGTTCATATGCTAAACAACATATTACAAAACATTGTAATATTGTATACATAAGACATATTATACATAAGGAACAACATTTGGAGAACTTTAACAGCTTGAACAAACTTAAGTATAGAAATAATAGGCCCTGGCAAAAATTTTAAAAAACTGAGATTGTTAGGGTACTTAGCTAGAGTGTTTTATTTTGTCTGTTTTTTTTCCCTTGTAAGAGTTGGCTAGATTTAGGTAAACTGTCTGCACCTTCTTGTGTATCCGTTTCTGTATGCAGTTGTGCATGTTTGTGTGTGTCTGCATTGGCTCAGCAACCAGCTCTCCAATTCATGCCTAATGTTTTACGCTCTTTTAAGCGACTCTGACATTACTGCTGCTGACAGGCCATTGTCACAGCAGCCGATCCCTTTCATTGCACCTTCATTTAGTCTCCATTCCTCACCCACGGACACACTACTTTTCCCACTGAGCCTGCCATTATTGCAAAATCGATGGGGTTTTACAATAATTGTGCTGTTTCTTTTTTACATTATTTCCCAGTGAGAAGTTTATTCCAATCACATCAAAGTCAAGATGGTCTTCTTTCTTCTTTTAATCCTTGCCTTTGCAGGAACAACAAAGCAACATTTCAAATTTGCTATATCCTGCTGGATCACAAAATGCAAACTCTTTAACGAATACAATGATTCAACACCTTGTAATACTTAGCACCAAAAGACACACAATTAGTGGCAACTTTTGTATTTAAAGCGACTCCAAAAGCCTGGATGGACACCGACCTTGATGAAAGTTATGCTGTAAAATGAACTGTAAACAATTGTGCATAACAAATTCTCACATAGTGCCTCAGGGTCTTTATTGATCTTGAAAAGGTATAGAAAGAGCTACTCTCTTCTGTTTAGCTTCTATTTTTTTAAATAGCTGAATCGGCATGTTTTTGGAAACTAAAAACTCAATCAGGTGTTGGTTTGATAAATTAGGGACCATGCACATTAACATAGACATTGAATTGGACATTGAATCAGTCCAACAAGAGAGCTCTGAGTAAGTATCGATCCATCAATATTCTTCTACTTTTCTGGGGCTGGGTTGCTGGGGGGCAGCAGCCGAACCAGAGAAGCCCAGACCTCCCTCTCCAGCGTGTCCTGGGTATGCCCCGGGGCCTCCTCCCAGTGGGACATGCCCAGGACACGTCACCCAGGAGGCGTCCAGGAGGCATTCTTGTCAGATAATTTAGCCACCTCAACTGGCTGCTTTCGTTTTGAAGGAGCAGCGGCTCTACTCTGAGCCCCTCCCGGATGGCTGAACTTCTCACCCTCTCTCTAATGGAGAGTACAGCAACCCTTAGGAGGAAGCTCATTTTTGCCGCTTGTTTCCGCGATCTCGTTTTTTCGGTCACTACCCACAGCTCGTGACCATAGGCGAGGTTATGGACGTAGATTGGCCGGTGAATTGAGAGCCTTGCTTTTACACTCAGCTCTCTCTTCACCATGATGGACCGGTACAGCGTCCGCATCACTGCAGCTGCAGCTCCAATCCGTCTGTCAATCTCCTGCTCCCTTCTCCCATCACTCGTGAACAAGAACCCAAGATACTTAAACTCCTCCACTTGGGGGACCCGGAGTGGACACTCCACCCTTTTCCGGGTGAGGAACATGGCCTCAGATTTGGAGGTGCTGATTCTCATTCCCACCGCTTCACACTTGGCTGCGCCGTTTGTGCTGGTTTAATTGGTTACTCAATCTCTCCTAATCTTTTGGGCCATTACTAAAGCTAACAAAATGTGGAAGTGACTGGAAAAACAGTCTCATAGCAGCCGATTTATGTGCGAAATTACTGCTGTGCTCATGGAAATACTGAATCTATCATGTGAGATTACAGTACAGGCCACCAAAGCATCTTATCTGACCATCATCCATAATCAACAACTAATCTGTTTACAATTACACATGACGCACACAAGCAGCAACTCCTTATGCCACAGAAGCTGAATATATCAAGAGATGATTAAAATGTGCTTGTTTTATTTGTTATTTCTTTTTTGGTAACTTATAAATGAATCCTTCAAAATTTGTTGAACCAATTTTATGTTAGCCGATTGGTTAGTCTGGATCTGGGTTACAGAGAAAAAAGTAATACAATATGACATTTTTTATGTCTTTAGAAGAATACTGACAAAACCTGGATAAATACTGGATATTTACTGTAATTATGGGTAATTAATGGATAATTACTGGGCAGATAGGTCTGGGATTTTCTGTTTTCATTTTTTTTTTTTAAACTTTGGAAATTTGCTTGCTGTGATTATCACTGATTACAGGAACAGCTTATGGCTGTTGAGGTTATTTATCTCCATTAGTAAAAATGTAATCATCCATCCATACTCTGACACTTATCCTTTTCGGTGAGGGGGACACCAGTCTGTCGCAGGGCTAACACATAGACACAGACAACCATTCACACCTTTGGGCAATCTAGAGTTTAACCTATCCCCACTATCTGCATGTCTTTGGACTGTGGGAGGAAATCTTTCTGTGTGCAAACTCCACACAGAAAGACCCCAGCCTGATGCTGGAATGGAACTCAGGACCTTTTTGCTATGAAGCAACAGTGCTAACCACTGTGCCACCTATAGGAATGCAATACTAACACCTGTTTTTGCAATAGTGTTAATCCAGTTTTTTTTCCTGGTTGCTTTTTCCCCAAACCAGCTGCTAGTACTAGCCGTCAGTGAGCACCATCCACCATCACACTAACAGGGAGAAACACTAATGGTGGCAAGAAAAGGTGGCCATAGGTCTCTGACTCAGCTGTGTCTTCAGAGCCTCTTTGAAGATCAGTACACGCTATTTTGCAGCTGCTGTTTGTGTTTTTCAAGGAAAAATTCATGCCTCCATACTGATGGCCTCCGTTCCTACCGGTAAAGACGGGCATCAACAAAGAGTAAGTACATTTTTTGCACCCTTGAGAAAGGCACTCAGTGAAAAGCAGGTATTTTTTCCCACATAAAATGTGACAAATTACTGCTCAGTATTAGAGTTTTATGTAAAATAGTTCTCTTTCATCAGTCTGAATCAAATGATGAGGTTATTAAAGCGCAAAGCTTTCAGTGTTTGTAGTTGATGTTAAATTACATGATTAGTTGGTGAAGAAGCACCTCAAAGAAGTCAAAGAAGTCCCTCTTATTGCAATTTAGGACTGTAAAATTACCCATAACTCCAGTAGGCCTTTTAAACACGATGAACATTGCTAGCTTATTAAAAAAGAAAGAAAGAAAAAAAAAACTCAAAAGGGGAAAAGTTGCTAGTTTAATGTATCTTCTTCTTTCTTCTTTGCTTTTTATTTTTTTTTAATAAAAAAAAGATACTTTTGGCTGCTTTCTTGTCACCAGGGTAGTTGTGGCATATGTCCAGTTTATGACTGGAATCAAACCAGCAACCTTGTTGTGGGTGTCACATAATTTTTAAATGTAGTAATGACTCTGCACTGCACTGTTTCTAATTGTGTGTTTTATACACTATTTACAAAACAATCATTTCACACAGAGTTCAATGCTGACATTACTGTTAGTAATAGACGAATAGAAATCAATCAAGCCTGAAGCAGAAAATCATTCAAGCAAGCGAGTTCATTCTTATTAATTACACACTTTAATTTGAGCAAATCATTACTTGCCCACATCTCAATGTTCAGCTGGCAAATCTATTCTCTGTTTCCACATTTTCATATTTAAGAACTCTTAAACATGGAACAAGCACAAGTAGGAAGTCACATGAGACCTTTGTTAACATGCTGTTATAACCACAGTAAAGAGGTGAAGTAACACAATTAGAGAATTTCTGCTGTGTTTTTATTTAAAAAGGTCACTTTTAAATCCTTTAGAGTGGATATCTCATCAAAGGGCAAACATGCATGGACTTTTGAATTATAGTTTATTTATAATTCTTTTGAGAACTTCCAAGACATTAAAGTTTTAACTGTGATGATTCATGCTTGAAAGAAATGTATTGTTAATAAGCCTGTCAGCTCTGCTGTACGGTTATCCAAATGATACAAATCTAAAAGTTCAGTCTCAAAAGCATGTAGCACTGATTGACCCTTAGTGTATTTTTACTTTCACTTTAAATATAGATAATAGAGAGAATATAACTTGTTTGATTTATTACTGCCGCCCTACATTTAACAGAAATAAGCGCTCAATCAAGACACCAAACCATTGACAACTATCTGAACTGATCTGATGGATTTTTCACAAATACGTTTTCAGGCTGCAAATGGTCTAAGGAAGTGATAACAAATTCACCTGTGTTCACTAAACATTTAACATTGTATCACTTTAAAAATGAATAATCAATCTGACGGCAGTTTAATACATAATAGTAATACTACTAAAGTAAATTTTTCATATGTCATATATCAACAGTTGCAATTAGGGTAGCGTTTATGTTTTATGACGTCTCAACCAATATCAGCAAACATGCAAACGGATTTTGAGCTTTGCACTGCCGTTATAATTATACTTTGAATTTTATAACTGGAAAGTTGTTAGATTAGGTATTTCTGCTTTCTGCTGTGCATCGTACCTTAACTGCCTGATTGGAGCAATGACAGATGTACTCCTGAAGCAGAGGCAAAACAACTGACTTGACTATAAGTATGAATATTATATTTTTATATATAGATCTCTCTCTCAAATAAAACCTATATATAGTTGTTACTGGGAAGTACTGTTAAGGATCAGGACTGTCCGGCCTTCAGTTTGCCATTCTGGGTGGCTCTCGTCAACTAGCAGCTTGTTCATCTGTACTGCCAGGTGCTCGTGGAGTGCAGTCAGCGTCTTTAGCCAGTTGGCGTGAACCATGTCAGGGCCTGGTGCTGTCCAGCTCTTCATACTGGAGACCCTTTCTTGGCTGTCTGCCACCGTAATGTTTGCTGATCCTGTTCAGGGAGGTTGCTGTGGTCTGCTCTCAGATCCACGAGCCACTGAGCATTGCCGTTATGGGTTGTGTCCATGTTCCATATGCTCTTAAGTATTGCTTCATCTCCAGCCATGGTGGTGCTGTTCTTATATTGTTCCCCTGCCACTGAGAGTACAGGTTAGCTGGTTCCGTGAAGAACAGCAGATTTATTCTCCTGCCTTCAATCTCTCTGGTGTATCTCTTCAAGCGGCTGGCCAAGGCTGTGAGTTGTTGCTTGGCGGTTTCCAAGGCCTCAGGTATGGACAGTTTGCTGTACTTCTTTGGCACATTCTTTGTCGCACCTTTATGTAGCTCCGATAGTTGGCAAACATTCTTCCATGCTACCTTGATCTTAGCCTCTAGTCTCCTTCTCCATGGAGGGTACTGCTCCTTTTGGCTGTTCAACTTATAGCCAAGCATCCCAATTTTTCCAGCTATTTATTGCAATTCAAGTTGTTCAAGTCC
Source organism: Hemichromis elongatus (assembly GCA_015108515.1). Taxonomy (NCBI): domain Eukaryota; kingdom Metazoa; phylum Chordata; class Actinopteri; order Cichliformes; family Cichlidae; genus Hemichromis; species Hemichromis elongatus. The sequence goes on from VUQR01005949.1 coordinate 27,460, forward strand.
AATGACTAGCTTGACATGGTACAAAGGTAAGTGGTGAATTGCCAGAGGTTTAAAAAAAACAGTAAGGTTACCCAAAACTCAAAAATGATGTACATTGCAGAATTATTTAAACAGACTTTTTTCACTGTAAATTTTGTTTTTTTGTGTTTTTTGAGTTGAGTGTGTGGCAAAAAAGTTCAGCGCTGGAAGCTTAAAAAAAAAGTGCTACGATTATTGGCATGTTATTGCACCCCGCAAGGGCCTCAGATTTCCCTTCAGCAATGTAGCAACTCAATTAAAATAATAAAGTAAATATGGGCTCTGCTTTCATGGGAAAAACAAAAGGGAATGAGTGCTGGGAGTTTAGATTATTTATGCTGCCAATTTCAACTTAACTGGAGACTTTAAAGGCCCACACCGGTCACAGTTTTCCCTCCGACGGGAGGAAAAAATAAGTCCCTGTGAGCATGTAACGACACAAAATTCATAAGCAGACTATAAACAAACAGCAATTAATTCTGTTATCGACCATGCTGTTAATTACTCTACCATTCTTTTTCTTTTTGAGTATGAACTGTATCTTGACTTAAGTTTTTACATTGTAGCTAATGGGGGTATTTACCACCGTTTCTCTCTGATGTATTACTGACAGGTTATTAACCTAATTAGCTTATTGGACTTGACAAAACTGTGACTTGTTGACCTCTGAGTAGTGTTTAATAATGCAAGGTCTATTCCAAGGGAAACCTGTCTATTTGACTGATTCTTTTTTTTTTCATCATTAATATTCCAACAACTTATTTGAAGCAAGAAAGAAAATCAATACGTACATTCAGTGAGCATTCCAGCCGATGCACTACAAAACAGCCTGAGCTGGGAAACAGGCTTTAGTGTATAATGAGGTTTAAAAAACCCTACATTGTTGGTATTCTGCAGAGCTCAGCGCCAGGTAGGTGAATTGTAAATTCAGAGCGACTATACTTGCAACATACATGGTTTACTGCTACACCCCGTGTAACATTAACAACCTACTGGCATTTCTAAATGACTCTCCTGCTCTCTGCCACAGACAGGCACAAAGTTTATTTTGACCATCATATGGTTGTTCTTTAATTGAGTGTACGATGCATGAACTATTCTCATTCTTCATTTGTATTGACGTCCTAGCACACAGCACAGACAGACAATCCTGAGTTTAGTCTGACTTATGACAAGGCTGCTGAGTAGTGCTTTCACTTCATCATTTTATGTCCATAGGGAGTCTCCTGCTACCTTGCAAACAATGGTCTGGACTTCAATACAATACAAAGAGCTGGAAGGGAGGGATAAGTGATACCACCGTTAAGACAAACACAATTAGGTGTTTTGCCTGTGAATCAATTCTTAGACAGTGACAGTGATCTATCAATAGGAGCAAAAGTAGCAACACAAATTATCAATCACAAGAGCCATGACTTTCTTTTCTTTTCATTGATTGACATTTTAGTTTTGTTAGACAAGAAAATATAAAAACACAGGGGCCAATAAATTGTACAGCAGTACATCCTACACAAACTATTAATTATTGAGTTTAGCTGCCAACGGACAAACGATCGTTAATAAGTATTATACTGACACAAATGGACCGTGTGCCTCTTTCCAAAGTTTACTGACACATAATCAGAGTGCAAAAGGATGAGTGGATTGTTAAATCCAGGAATTGTTAGCTCTGTGGACGCAGACTAACAGTCTTTTTTCTTGATCTAATGTAAAGTATAAACTTTAAATATTCGACAATCGATGTTGAGGTCGTTACAATTTTTTTTTTAATTAATAAATAAATGTATTGCACATTTTTCCAGCTTTTGTAAAAAGTAATGCAGTTTGTTACTTAATTACCCACTGGCAAAAGTATTTCATTACACTACTCTCTCTGTACTACTGTCGTGTTACTCTGTGACATGAAATGAAATGCATTGTCACAATACTACCACTTCAGAGGTTACAGTCACACACACACACACACACACACACACAACCACAAAATCCTATACTAAAAAGGGCACACAACATCTTCCTTATATGCATGAACACAAAACTGGCATTTCCTGTTGAAGATCAGGCTCTGGTTGCTGGGTAGGGGTCAGCATACATTCAGCTTTTACATCACTCTGGACTCTTTGCTAACTTTGTATTTAACACACAGATGCTTGCAAAGAACTGCTTTTTACACTTTACACTTTCCCATCATGCTCATCCTTTTCCTCCTCCTGCCACCTCCTCTCTGTGGCAAACTAAAATCAGCTGATTTACTGCAAGTGACAGAAGAAAAAAGGCACATTTGATGTTTGTGTTCTGTTTTTTTTTTCATTCTGTCCACTTATTAGACAGATAACTGAAAAACCTTTATAGTGCACGTGACAACATGATTGTATATAATGACTGCATTTATTCCAGTAATTCATTATATTACTGCATGAGTTAAAAATGTAATGTGACTGCATTAATGCACTTTGGTTCATGCTGCTATATAGCAATTATTTAGTCATGAAAGTGAAGAATTATTGACTAACTGGCTGCACTTCATAAAAGGCACCATGGTGCCATTAATACAACTAGACTATATGATGTCATATGCTACTCCCATAACGCTAATATCATGATACATTAGTATCATTGTATGGAATTTTATCAATTAACACTAAAGACAGAAGTGCATTAGTTTTAAAATAAATAAAATTATTAACCAAATGAGAAAACAACTTCCGATTTTTACCCACTAAATGTATCATGTTGCCTAAAATTCAAGGTTGGCATAAATTTGTGCACTCAAATTTAGAGCAGCTGATCAAGATCAAGATGTATCAAATAAAACAACAATTTTCTTCACATCCTGGTGGCATTACAAGTAAAGACTTCAGAAAAGCACGCCATAATATCCATATCCAGTAACTATTTAGATATTTTAGTCTGCACTAAACCGGTGGACTGTTCAAACAACCAAATAATATCATTGCGTACTGAAAAGTCCAGGTTAAATCAAACTGCTACATGAATTTTAGACAAAGTTCTCAAGATGAACCCAAATTTATTACTGACCTTAACTGTCGTTTATCATTAGCATCATTAGTGTGTGCTTAGCCAGCCCTGTAAAAGTTCTGTGGTGCAACTATTGCTCATGATTTGGGAAAACATTTCATCATCATAATAAAATATTTTTTTCATCACTTAGAGTCAACAAGAAAACCCGAGCAGAAACTTCTAGGTGCTGAAAGCTGCAGAAAGCTTGTTTTCCAGGTCACAGCTGATGTTGTTCACATACATATTTCTGCAGGCATATATTTATGCAGGAACTCAAACTAGAGCCGCAAAATAGAGTGTAAGAGTCACTCATTGAACAGCAAAGAATGCATTCTGGGTATTTGATTTAGCTCCAGATCGTCAACAACGAATCGGATGCACAGTTATAGCAAAAAGAGAAAAACAGACATAGTGCTGGCACTCACTAATAAAGAAGAAAACTGTTTATTTGAATTCAATTTACCGCCACTAGAAAAGAAATTACTGATAAATAGTCGTCGTCTTTGTCATGGAGGAAAAAAAAAACAACTGTTTTGCAGATATAAAACACAATAAAGGCGAAAGGTATTTATGAATGAGTGCAGCCATTCAGTCTGTTTACACTGATGGAAGGTTGTAGCTAAAATGCGTTTTTGCCCCACAACAAAGAAAAACACTCTTTATCATTAAAAAAGAAGCCTTATTATTTGAATTCAATTTAGGTTCCCAAGCAAAACTTCAGCAAAACTGTGGTTTGTACTCACCTGGGATGTTGTGGATAGTGATGGCTAGGATGAGGAGAAGAATTCGCCGCCAGCTGCTACCTCTCTGTTCAGCCGCTTCCTGTTGCTTACTTCCTGTTTCATGCCCGCCTGAGCTGCTCGATTGAAGTCCTTTCCTTCTCTGGTAGACATCTCCATTCTCAATTTTATCTGTTTAACACAGGATTGATTTACATGTTGACATTACCACATGAAATGATTATTCATTAAATCAATGTTAGTACTTTTCTAGACTTCTTCACCACTTTTAGACTGCAGGCCACTTTCATTCATTAACATAGCATTCATTTAAACTCTGTTTACTGTGAAGCACTTTAATCACCAGAAACAGATGGATTCATTGATTTTTGGCCGCGGGTCTAACTACCAACCTCCAGATTGGTGTGCCTCTCGAGCCAGAGCTGAACCCAATAAAATTTGCAATTATGAAAAGTTTAGCAGAAACATAAATAAATTAAAAAAAACTCACAAGAACTCGAAGAATACCTTTTTTAAGAAACACCGACATGCACACTGGGATTACAACCTTTCAACCTGCCTCCAAGTGTTTCTTCCAAACATGGCTGGCAGACTTGTTTAAGTAGTTTTGACCACAGGCTGGCTTTAATTGCTTGGTGAATTGCTCCACAGCGCCAGACACCCTTCTCTTTGATTGTGGGTATTCTTGTGACTTTTCCTGAAACAAAACACTCTGAGGAAACCTTGTCCAGCAATCAGCGAGGCGTGAGGACGTGTAAAAGTAGGAAGGCAGGGTTTCCTCATTAATATTCAGCTTCTCCATTGTTCGCTCTCATTTTTCATTATTCATCAATTTCCGAGTGGCAGGGTTGACCACAGCCCTCATCCCTCCTGATATGGCTCAAATGATACTCCCAATTACGGCAATTGGCAGCAGATTTTAACCCTATCTTTGACTATGACCATAAAGAAAGGCAGGGTTGGTAGAGGAGGATTAGGAGTCAGCATTCACAGCTTTTTCTTGATTTCAGTCACATGTTGGTGCCTTGTTCATATTGAGTGAAACACTCAGCTGGTTGCGTGGATTTACAAAAAATCTGCTATAGAGTTGATCTTTGATTGCAATAGAACAAACGTGTCAAGAGGTGCATCCTGTAAAGACACTCAGAATCACATTAATCTGACTAATTAAGGTCTTTGAAATCAATCAGCGCTTATGTGAGTCTGAATGTCGACGTTTTAAACACAAAATCCTTAAAAATGTAACTCAAGTGAACATGCACTTAGTTTACTGTTACTCAACGAAAACTTGCCGTGATGCAGGACACATAGGAAGCAATTACCCACAAGATCAAAAGACAACGTTAATGACAAATGGCTTCATTACAGAGAAGATCATCTGCCTCGCCTGGCTGCTTCAAGCCTGATTAGCACATCACTCACCAAATTTGTATTTACAGGCTGACAGACGAAAAGTAAAACTTTCATTAAAAGAAAAACGGTCAGGATTTGTCGTATATCAGTCTAATTACCAGCAATATAACATCTGTCATTGTCATAAACCAAAGTCAGTGGCCAAGGACAATTTAATCTGCACAAAACTCCTGATGGAGGTTACACAGATGGAGCAAATTACATTTTGTTGTTATAAAAACAAAAACAAAATAACCCTGAAATGGACAGACACCATCAAACAGCTGAAATATGTTGGGTACATCATGAACATAATGATGATTAGCTGACTAAATGGTGCAATGCTTTTAATATTTTATATATTTCCAATCAAAGGAGACTGTCTAGAAGCAGAGACACTTTAGATGCACAAGGAACGGTTTAAATTACCAAAAGATCTCCCTGCTCTTCTCGTGAAATGCCAAGAGAGATGTCCTCGAGGGGATAATTCAGTTTGAAACGGTTAGTCAAAGACCGCCCTCCCCATCCCTGCATTGGTCTCTTTTTTTCACATACACTGCTGAACACAAGCAATTGACCTCTATTAATGTGTTCCAAGTGTCTAGTTCTTACTATGTACGGGGCTGTAAATTGCAATTATTGGTGAGTAAAGGTCAAACCATCTGGACTTTAGCTCGCGGTGCACTCTCTGTAACACCCTCAGCCAAGTAGAAAGACAATACTCTGTGTATTTCTCACTAATTTAACTTCCCAAGCTATTTGACCTCTGGAAATTTTCATGATTTAATTTTTTTTTTTTTACCTGAACCCAAATATGCACAAATACCACAAGATAATTATATTAATTGAGATCTTATCTTATCTTCTGCTCATGTTATGATTTACTGTATATAAATGTGTGTATATATATATATATATATATATATATGTGTATATTGACAGGGTTTATACTCTGAAAGTGTTGTTTCTATTCTAGTCTTTTTTCTTTTTTCTGCTCCTTGTTAACCACAACTATGTCTGGCTTGTTAGCCAGAAACTGCTTGTCTCAATCATATCTATGAAAAATAACCAAAATCCACTCTGAACACTAAATAAGCAATTATTTAGTGTCCAAAGTCACTCTTTGTATCAGTCTTTTAGCTCATTTGGTTTACCAAAGAAGAAACCATGAAATGACCCTTCGTACGTTCAAGAGGGATCCTGTCAGATTTTTACCATTTTAAAATCTCACTATTTACAGTATGAGACTGAGCAAGAAAAAAAAAAGAAAAGAACGAGGCCAGGTGGAAGAGTACACCGTGGATAAATATCTCTCATGGTTACTTGCTAACTAATGGCATAAAGGTGCTTGATGGCAGAGAGTATGCAGACATAAACCTCCAAGTGGTTTTCATCAGTACTCCCTCTTTCATCTGAAAGGACTGTTTCCCACAAGGACACGCACGTTGACCTGCCATTGTTGGACTTAAATGAAGTGAAAATAAAAAGATTCCCTCCTCTATAGAAATGCCTGCAATGTTGGTCCAAAAAAAACAAACAAAAAACTACCAACCAACCACGAAATGCAGGTTTATTTTGTGAACATTTCACTTTTTTAAGATTGTACACAAAAAGGCCTGTAGTAGCAGAGGCAATTGTTGCCTGAAGGCCAAAACATTGAACACTATTGCAACTGCAAAGTGATTCATTCATGAAGACAGCAAATACACCACTGAAAATCTAACTGACTCTCATTATAGCCATAGTCATTGGGTCACAACAAGCTCCTTTTCACTCATCATTGGAGATGTTGTAAAAGTCCATAAATTATCACAGCTTATAGATTTAAAGTTGCTTACACAGTTCACAAACAGAGGGCGCCATTTTTACATAATGATGCTAAAGAAACTTTCATGACTGATTTGAACTGTGAAGCAAATTCGTAAATCCACCAAGCCCTCTTGAACATCTCCGATTGGCAAAGTATGTTAAGGTAGGAAAATTTGAACATAATGACTGCTGTTTAATCTTAGCTTTATATACCATGCTGATATCCATCCATCCTGGAGCGTATTCCAGCTACCACAGATAAATGGATAAATTGCAGAGCTAACGCAGACAGAGAGGCAACTAGTTGCACTCGCATTCACACCTATTAGCAATTTAGAATCACCAATTCACCTAAACCAAACAACCCTAACTGATCTCTGAATGCAGAAAGCTGGAGTACTAGAGAGAACCCATGCAACCTTTCCCCCACCAGATATAGAAGGATGAACTCATCCTTCTTTTTGTATGGCAACAGTGGTAAGCACTGAGCCACCATGCACACAAAACTAACATTTCACAGCACTTATTCTACTTGTTCAAACTGTTTACCATAAATATTTGTGCCAAGTTGGAGATGGTGAAGCAGGAAATGTTCTAAAAATGGGCTGATTAGCCACATCAGCCTCCTCGTACTGCAAATGTTTGTACTCCGTCGTATAAATGTAAAAATCCTAGGTGACTTACTTCTCAAGTTACCATATTTACAAGATTTTCACAAAACTTGACCAAGTTTCGAACTTATCCAAGATTATCCAAGATTTTTAGTAGATGCACACCTATGATACAGCTTGAAAAATTGCATGTCAACCTTGTCTCGTGTTCGCAAAAGTTGGGTGTCCAAACTGCCTGCCCATGCGCCTGCTACCCGCTGGGGTGACAACAACAGTATCATAAAACAATACAATAATAAAAAGCAAAGTTAAGAACTAATCTAAATAAGTAATTATTGTCACAGCCAGTTGTAGATTATATGTTGGTATGTTTGTGGCGTTTCAAGTGTTGTCAGCAAGGATGTTGCAGAGTGCTTGTCGATTGTATAAATCTGCATATACTGACATATGTATAATCAGCTATGGCTGATTATACATAAGGGAAAAAAAATACAATATTACAGGAATGTTAGGTTTTGGGTCTCCTGTTTGTCATCCAGGTAGCATATCTGAGACTACTTGGCTTGGCCACATGTTGTGTGACAGAATCATGATACTAAGGAAAAAAGGAGAGACTACATGGTTTGTCACAGTTTTCATCCGGAGGTAGGAAGAACTGCCTCCTGTTGCTGTAGCAGCAGATGAGTCAGGACGTGACAGTGCCACTGCCTCATGTACTGCTCCATGTCAAGTTATTGACGAATGTTGGTCTTCGGACAGCAAGCTAGGTTAATTAAGTGGTTTTCAAAGATTTTGGTCACACCCGTTATTGCAACAAGTATTTCTGAGGCACAACTTACCACAGTTTAACATGTCACTGTAGTCAAGTCATTCCAAAACACAACTGCTGTTCTCATCATTCGAGAGCAGGAGGGGAGAAGAGAGAGGATGACTGTGATGAGAAACCAAAAACAGCTGTTTGGAGAGGTGAGTGTATCAGATAGATCAGATACACAATTTGACAGCAACTGTTTGTCAAATTGGTGGCATTTCAAAAGAAGCCTTAGTATCAATTTTCAAAAGTGAACAAAACACTGGCACCTCACATTGAAGTCGGAGGCCTTAGTTTTCCCTCGGGGGGGGTTTGATCTTGCTGCCGGATATAAAAAGCTGAATTAAACCTCAATTTCTTTTTTTCTGTCTCTCAATTTTTTAAGATTCATTTTGTGAAAAGCAGCTGACAAACCTGATTGGAACCTTTTTTGTAGCGTCTCACGTCTTATAATCATTTTACTCTGAAACAACCTGAAAATGATACAGTGATCAATGGAACTAATTTTCGAGCACGACAAATTAAAAGAAACGCAATGAGAGCCAATCATAATAATTAGACATTGTAAGAGGCACAAAAAAAATCTGACAACACAATTGGGCAGGTTAACACAGAGGCCTGAGCCTCATGGCAGTGAGATGCCTCTCACGTTGTCTGAATCAGTCCATAATGGTTTCGGCTATTCTTTACTTCTCAGCGCACACATACATATAGCACATCCCCACATTTGCACTGCCGAATTACACTTTTGACCATTTTGGGATGTGTCTGCTAATATTGTGAAAATAAACTGTCACAAGAGGGGCAGTGATGTGCATTGCAATTATCTCCAAACTAATTTAAATATTGCTCATTGTTTTTTCAAGTCAGTGGCCTGTAATACCTTCTACAACATATCCTGGATATTGTCTTATTCATCTCCACATAAAATCAACCGTCATGAAAGGTGGTCACATGAATATGACTACAGTACAACCACTGTGACGACCCCTTGCTGCTGCATGTTACTGTGTGTAACAGGATAGAGAGATGGATAGCATTACTGTGCTTTTACTTATATAAATGATGCACAAAGATGCATCAGCATTGCTGCCACATCTTTAAAACACAAGAAGCTCTAACTTTAATTAAAGTGCATGTTGTGTTGATGAAATTACAATTGCCTTGTTCATTAAGAAGCAACACTAGCAATGTTTTGTGGTATAAGAGCAAGTAACAAATATAAAAGCATATGCTAATTCAAATCTGTTTGTAATCTTGTAAATCTTATATGTGGTCAGCGAGTACAAGGCTTAGAAGCCCTGTTTTAGGATTATAATTTTTATTATATTCATGCTTCCAGAACAATGAAAGGGATTTAAAACTGCTTGTAAAACAGGAATATGTAAGCAAAAAGAAGCAAAAATGAATACTAATATTTCTGATTGATACTCATCATGTAACAAATTTCTTTAGACCGTGGGTGTCAAAGACATGTCAGAACCAGCCCGGCACAGACAGGTTTGAAAAATGTGAAGGAGCGCATAAATGTTGAACTTTTAACTGTACTCTGGGCTCAAATACGCAACTTCATAGGTTTGATAGCTTTGGGCTACTGATAAAGACATTGCAGAGATATTATAAAGAAGTAGAGATACAGACAGAAAAGATAAACAATGAAATGAGAGACACGTTACTGGTTTTCAACTATCAACTACAACAATGCTTTTCTTTTTTTTTTACACTGGATTTACATTTTTATTCTTAGGGCATTTTGTCTAAATTCACAAAATGTTTCTGTTTTATAATTACGAGACTTTTTGGACAATGCACTACCTTTCTACCTTTGCAGCAAGCATTAAAAATTTTACACATTTATTTCATACGATTTAAGCTCAGTCATCCTGACCGATTTTTACAATTACTACAGCAGCATTTTTTTATCGTGTAGAAATTGACATTGCACGTTTTCATGCATCTCTTAAATGTGTAATTAAACTAATTTATATTGATGGAACTGGGCGGTTCCCTGGTCCAGCCCACTTAAGATCAAAGTGCGCTGTGTGTCGCCCACAATGTAAAATGAGTTTCCAGGGCTTTCCAAGAATGATGACTCTATTTTTCACAACACTTATTGGACAGTATGTGGTGATTTCAAATGTGTTCATCCGCAATCTTTAAGATAACCTACTCTAGTGTAGTATAAGTTCCTAAAAGAATGAGCTCTGTGGGTTAAACCTGGCCTCAGTCTTCTCACTAAGACCATAAATCCTGCTTCATAGAACAGGCCAATGATTTTAAACTGTATTTTAAAGAGTGCTTCCACAACAAAGCTTTCCCTCCAGGGACCAAACTGTAAACCCTTTGAGAAACATTCTGATTTAACCAGTGTTTCAAACAGAGGAGAAAGAGTCTGATTTTCATTTCAGGTCAACAGTAACACATGACATAAAATCCAGGCGATGGTACTTTGCAGTGGCTTGCTTCTAAGTGCAAACATAGGTGGAAATGTATTATTTTACTCCACTTTTGCTTAAGTCCTTATGGAGAAGGTCACTTGAGGAGGTTAACAAATGCAGTGCACACATTTTATACATCTGATGTTGTGCTGATGAATGAAGTGCTTTTTATTTGGATTTCTTGTTTGTAAAGTTTGTCCTTGGCTCCATCTGAAGGCCTTTTGATGACCACTCTCTTGACACTTTCTTCACTATTTGGTTAACACTGGCTGGTTTGGTATTTTGATGATAGTGCTGCCGCTTTGAAACATGTTTTCCTCAACTATTAAGGGAGTTTAAGTCTACAGAAGGCACACAGGCCTCTTTGAGATTAATTTACTTTTCCTTTGGTCTGGATCTGTGGATTTCATTTGCAGGCAAAGTGTAACTGTATCAAACATGTATCAAAAGCAACAAACAATAATATTTAATAGGGCTGTAAGAGACTCAACTGTTTCTATAATATTCTGTGTTGCATATGAGAATGAAATCCATTTACTTCCCCAGCTAAAGTCAAACTGCTGGTATGATTCATGGACGAGAATCCAACGTGATAGAAAATCATGTTAGCAGGTACCACTCTTTGTTTTTCCTGTAACACAATGAGTAAAGTGTGTACTAAAATCCTAAATGTGAATGTATTACATTACAGAAGCAAATCTTTGTGTCTGAGTGAGAAGGCAGCCGGCTCCATTAAATGTGCCTTTAAAGGAGCAAGCTTCTCAGTAACTTAAATTAACAAACTGGCTAGAAACTGGAAAGCACACTTACTTTCTTTTAGTGAAATTTGAGAGATGAGCTTCGTTTTAATTAAGAATTTTCTGATTTGTGGATCTCATTTGTGGATCTTCTTTCTGTGCCATGTATATTTTTTTAAATTTGGTTTAATTTTGTTATTATTTACATTTTTTCCCCAGTCTTTATCAGATAGTCTATGTCCCTCGAGTCATTTCCCAGTCCCCCTGTGCAACTCTATCTATTTAAGCTTTCTGTTGTTAGTCTTTCATTCTTTTAATGCATTTTTCATACAGACAGTTTAGCTTCTTGGGCTTTTGCTTTTGTAAAATCAGCTTCTTCAATAAAATATGCATTGAGTTTTGCACCTAGTCAGCGTCTGTGTTTGGTTTCTCATTTGAATACATATAACACAAGCTAACGAGTCTAGCACAGGTCTCACTGGTAAAGCAAACTCTGACAACCTTCCATTAGTGAAACAGCAGACTAATTTTTTTAGATAACTAACTGCAATGTAAATACTGATATTAACACACAAAGGCATACAGTATACACATATGACATACACCAGAAAACAGAATATTCTACCAATAGTTATTATTATTTAGATGTAGTAATGCATTATTAGCACACATTCATCTTGCCTGTCTCTCTCTCTCTCTCTCTCACTCACACACACACAAACACACACACACACACACCTGGCAATCAGCTTCTGATTCAGATTCAGATTTGCGCTGTCCCCTCCTCTCTCTCTGTCCACATTGATTGTGATTTCTACCTCTAAAACTAGCGCTCTCAAAGTGAGTGCCAATTTATGGAGCCAACATACAACTGGTCTCCACGCTGATGGAAAAATGCACAGACTGAATGTTTTCAGTTAGTGTTTGAAATATTGGGTTTTGTGAGATTTCAGGTTTGAGAAACCTGGTAAATTCGTTGGCACCTCAGAGAAGGGGAGAAATCACATGTTGCAGCAGACAGGGTCACCCGATTCTGAATCTCACACAGAGTTTGATAAACTGATAAACATTTATTAGACAGACATACTGTCCTTTTATCTACAAATAGCTATGCTGTCCTAGTTGTTCTTAGGTTGGGGAAAAACACAGCACTAAATACTCAAACAAAGGGCTTAAGCTGAATAGTGTAAACCCAGACTCTGGGACCTCGCCACCTTTTCACGGGCATACATAAAAGGCCAGAAACGGGAAAATCAACGGCAGCCAATGAAACTACAGAGCCAGTTACAACATACAGAAGATTAAATCAGGTGCAACATAGCATGTGGAATTGGGGTGCAGGAGGGTGACAAAGTAGCTTGCAGAATTGTAGCAACTTGAACTATGGAAAATTAAAAGCAAATAAAGCAATTAAAGCAAATAAAGCAATTAAAGCAAATAAATTAAAGCAAATAAAGACTCAAATCTAGCAACCTGGATGGATTTGGTAAATGTGAAGGACAGCATACATTTTAGACTTTTACCTGTCCTTTACAGTGTCAAGTTTTACAGCTTTTTCTATTGCTAAACACTTCCTCAATGGCAATTCGTATTACACCAAAAGTAAACGACTCATGGGTAAGAAATTATGACAGAAGGTTCTTTTAATTTATGATTTTTTTTAGTGGGCTCGTCATGAAAAACCAAACAGAAAAAACAAAACAAAAAATAAAACACACTGTCAATTAATACAATAAAAAGGTTTTATAATTGCAAGACGGTGTGTACAGTGAGGTAACAGAACTTTTTCTCTCATTTAAATATTTATTTCTTGCAATTATCTCAGGCATTAAGGATTGGTTTATGATTTGCTAAACTAATGCTATGCTCCATTTATAGGTGTTAGAAACTAAGAGATTACATTTTAAGAGTAATGCTCCTCTTGTATTTTTCTGTACTATAATAATATGTAATATGTGCATTTTTTCCTAGTTTGGCTAAAGGGAAACATAAAATGTTACCACAAACGGCAAAATGAGAACCCCTACTTGCAAACATCTTCATGCTTCTCTTTGGGACTGGCTTGCTGACCCTAAATCATTCTTTCTTCACTTCAGTGCTCATCAGTAATCACCATCCTCCTCCCCCTATCCAGTCCTCATCTTTTTCTGTGTCACAGTTCACTTACACAGCTCTGCCCTTGCTCTGGGTGGCTCTGACTTTGTTAACAACAGGTGAATGTGAATGAAAGCAACACAAAGTAATATCGTACATGCATCATTTACCATGCGCCAAATAATATTAGGTATAACAATTTCAATGCCAGACTCAGTAAATACGAAAAACTAAATTACTATCTGTGAGCTAAACACTTGGGTTTCATTACCTCTGTCTTGCTTATCTTTAATTATGTATGCAAAACAAAGACCTGACAAGACACGATGAAAAATGAACGCCATTGTCAAGAACTCATTACACATGTTTAGGCCATTAGTTCTTAATCTTGTAAGATTTATTTTTGAGGTATCAGCTGCAGACCACTTGGTAGAAGGACATTAACTTGAGAGTATGACTGCCAATTTCACATCTTATTTCAATGGTCTAATTAGTATAGTTTTGGGGAGGGTGGGGGGCTAGGCTGCTTTTTTGTGAAGACAAAGAATAATAAAAAAGTCGTCACAAACTATTTGATAAACTATTTTTGAATTGAAGCGCAGTAGACTGCCCTCCTGGCTGATTCATGATCTGAATACAGGACTTTACAATTCTAATGAGCGGTTCTTTTGTCTTTCTTTGGCTCAGCTAATTTGCGGTTCATTCATCTGAACAATAATAAATGACAATGACGGCTTTGACAGTTTCCTGTTGGATAAACTTTCAGAGAGAGAACAATGTCATTGTCAGAGCTCATCTAAATTAAACTTGCAAAAAGAAGTTTTGAGTATTGATCTGAAAAGTTGCCAAAGTCTCATTCAAAAGACTAGAAACCCTTTTACAATGACAACAGTGACAGGGATGATTGACTGACATGGATATGGCTCAGAAACACAGATCCACAGAGTAAATACTGGCTGAACTTTGGGTATGACTGCAGAATACTGTAGATTCAGCAGAGTTGAGAGTTATTTGTAAACCCGGCTATTGTAGTTTGTAGTTTGTTATATGGACTTTGCTAAAGGAGATAAATTCTTGAGTCATCATGGTATGTTGGTTTATTTTCTAGCATAATGCTTTATGTTCAGTACCTGTTTTGGGTTCTGTGTTTAGCTACTACTTAATTTTGTTAATAAATGTCTCCTCTGTCATGTTTCCAGTTTCACTCCATGTTTCTCGTTTCCTTGTTTCCCACATTCAGTCGTGTGCCATCACCCTATTATTATCCATTATCCTGATTACCCTCTCTGTGTATAAATAGTCTCATCACCTTTTAGTAAGTTTTTTAGCTTTTATGTTCTTTCCCCCATGTTTTGAATTTCTTTTGGCTACAGTTTTAGACTCTGTTACAACCTGCATGTGTTGTGGATTTTATTATGACATATATACCTGAAACACTAGACATGTAAGTCTCTTATAAATTTACTCTTATAAAGTTTGTGTAATCATATATACTCATATATATACTATGCATACCCACGAGCATTTAACAGGCATGTTCAAATCACATGACCCATATATTTACGTTAAATATATCTACCATTGTATAAATAAAAGATTTGTGCCACTTGTTAAATGAACACATGTTGATTAATACTGTTTAAAAATGTAACTATGAGGATCAGTAAGAAACCTTTGATAGTGTTATGGACAACTGTACTGCTTCACGGCGTGTGCAGCCTGTTTGAGATGACTGTGCAGCAGAAGGATGCAGCTGTTTGGATGGCTGTAAAGCTAAGGACTGCGCCCCTTTCAGGGGCTGTATGATAAAAAAAAATAAGGCCCTCTAAACGGTTATAAGGTAAAAGCATACATATCTGTGAATGACTGTAAGGTCAAAGCAGGCAGCTCTTTAAATGTCTATAAAGCAGAAGTGTACAGCCCTTTCAATATCTCTGTAAGCAAATGAACCTGGCCTTTGCAGGGCAGGCCTAGGATTCTGGTTCTAGCCTCAAACACCAGAAGAAGAAGAAGAAGGTAAACCCTTACTCAGCATGGATAGCAGTTTATGTCTGGCATGTGCCCCCAACAAAAATGTTGGATGGATTAACTGATTAACTTACTTTCTGTTGCCTTTCAGACCCACTTTGGCTATAAAACGGACAAAGGGAACCAATGCAATGGTTGATAAGAGATTGGTTTGTAAGAATTTATGGTGTGGGGTTGTGTATATCATAACTGGAAGATGAAAAGAAAAAACAGGCAGGAGGAGGGGTCATTGATCCTATATAAGATGAAGGTGGATATGCCCCGGGCCCGTTTCTTTCCTGTCTGTCTTTTATGTGATGTTATAAAGCTAGAATGTCAAAAATAGCTCAACAACAATTTATGTATTATTGTAATGTTTATACTTATTGTTATGTTTATATTTCTAAATTAACTTTTTTTTAATATATCTTTGATAAAATAAAAAAAATATATTTAAATAATATAGTATGTGCCTTCATGCACCGTGTACGTGCTCTCTTACCCTAACACATGCCTACTTAACACACTAGACCTTACACACATCTATCATGCAGCCTCAATTACCACCTGTCATCTTTCATTACCTTGAGTAGTCATTAGCAACAGTTGCCTCAGCAGCCGTTGCAACGTCATGCTGCTAATACACAATGAGCAGTGTAATAGTGAGTGGTTTATTACACGTCATCCACTACTGGAACACAGTAAAACAAAATCAGAAAAAATAACAGTGTAAAAAATGTGGTCTGTTTAGTTGGTCTCTTGTGAATTTTTCTGGCAAATGGCATCTTTTTAATATTTTATTCCACTGTTCATTTGTGTAAAAACACGTAATCTTAAGGAAAGACGCCCAGTCTTAAAAAATTGTTTACGAAATAATGATGAGTACTTTATGCTCTTTTTCTTGGGATGTCATTTCAACAGTCAAAAGACAATGTCGAATTTTAAAGGTGGATGAAGAACTTGAAACAACTTGTAACATGACATTATTTTTTAACATGTAGACATGCCAGTGTGTGACTGTGTCTCCCGGCCAGGTTTGTGTAAAGCATCTCTAGGTTCTGCAGAGGTCTGGGTTCCAGTTTTAGAATATCAGAAGAAGTGTTTGCACACAGAGTTTATTTATGCGTCTTACCAAGTGCATTTGCTCACTCATTCTACCATCGTCTCACTCTTATTTTGAAAGGTCAGCCACAGCTGACCAGCTAACCAGCTTCTTTGTAGTTCTCTGTCAAGCAAAGGTCATTGCCAACTACTTACCAAGATAATATATGAAAAGAGAAACTCACTGAAGAGGCAGCTAATTGCTGCATTTTTATTTATTTGTTACCAAGTGGGTCTACATTTTATTTGCAAATGAGGACATTAGACATATGATATTATTTAATAATTCTTTTAAGTTAGCATGGGTAAATCTAATACAACCTAACTGTAACTCCAATCCCCCCCAAAATTGTGAAGCTGTGGAAAATCTAATGATTTGCAATTCCCATAAACCCATACTTCACAACAGGACAAAGTCAGTCACCAGTTTGCAAAAAACTGTATTGTTGAAGAATTTCAGAGTAATGTTCGTCAAGGATAAAGTGTGAAGACTTTGGTTGACTCATCATTTACAGTACATACATTCATTATTAAAAGATTCCAGGAATTTGGAGAAAACTTTGTGCACTAGGGAAAATTTTGAAAATCAATATTAAATGCCCAGATCTCTGCAGAGATCTGAAAATGCCTGCGCACCAGCTCATCAAACGTGACGGAGCTCAAAGGGAGTAGGATGAACAACCTAAACATAGGTGGGCCAAGTTTCTAGCATCATAATCCAAAAGATTTTTGCTGCCAGTGGTGCTTTAACTAAGTATTTCTGTGTGAATACTTATGTATATCTTATATATTTGTTTTTGTTATATTTTTCATTAATTTGCAAGAATTTCAAGCAACACAGTTTAGAATAAATCTGTATCATGACAAAATGTGGAACACGTGAAGCAATGTGAATACATTCCAGCAACAACTATACTTACTAGATCTGCTACTAAGAGGATTATCTGGATGTTGATTTTATATGTGATGAATGTCATTTGAGTTCATTCTTAGCCAAAATGACAAAGCACACTTGCTCTTTTTGACCTGCAGTCATGAGCATTTACCTGCCAGCAAATACCAGCTTCATGGGAGCTGCCCAGTGTAATCAGAGTGCTTTACTGCTGGCTACTGGGCAGCTCTGGGGCAAAGAAGTCATGTTTAAAGGTTAATTCACATCAGGTCTTCTCACCTCTCTGTTTGAAAAAATGGTGCTCTAAATCATTTTACTACAAGAAAATTGTACAGGTATCTAGGCATGAGACTATCCTAAAAATATAAAATGTAAAAAGAAGAAAAACCTATATTATGGTTAGACTGGCAGTGGATGACACTGATTGCAGATATTATCAGCCGTAGAGAAGCTAATGTTCCTTTGCTTAACCAGAGTGATGCAGTTTCAGATTTTGTCAGACAAGAATGAACAGAAAGGAACAGGTCAAATCAATTTTAAAACAGGCATTAAATCAATTCAGAGAATATGTATACCCCATTGGTGGAGTGAAGGCAGGTGAAACAGAAAGATGGGTTTACTTGATGGTGAATCCAAAACTGAGGCAAAGAAAGAGACAGAATTGGGAAGAAGTATGACACACATAGTATGAAGTATAGAGTGGAGAACAGGATACTCAACATAAAGCAACATAAATAATTGAAATAAGAGAAGGTGCATCAGGTGTTGATGCTGCTATGAAGACGGCAAATATAGGATTCGATTTAAAGATCAGAAACACAAGCAACTAATAATAGAATCCAGTAAAGGTCACAGTGTAACAAAGAAAAAATATCGTATGTGCAACAAACTTCTCGAGAAATTTCAGAATGGTTTTATGGGGTTCCGTAAACGGAAAATGTCTTTTCACTGAAGTAATTAAATCACAATAAACCAGTGGAATTTTTTAAGCTTGAATAAGGAAGAATGGTTTGCAGGAAGGAGTTGAGACAGACTCTGAGTGGAAGGAAAGAGTTACCAGAGGACTAGGTACAGCTAGGGAGGATAGGGTACCTGTCACGAAGATATTTGGTGAATCGTCTGGACAGAGGAAAGAAGACAAAGGTAGTGTAGGGCAGTGATTCTTAACCATTGGGCCACAAATTTTTTTTAGTTCTACACCTGTGGGCCTTGAGGGCTGGGGGACATAACATAAGTTATTAATTGAAGATACCAGGGACTCCATGAAAATCTCAGTTACAGTACAGCTTCCCACCGCTTAGTGGGAGTTGTTTTATCAGCCTCAATAAGCAGAAGAAAACCCTCTTCCCACCGTTTGCAGTTAGCAAAAGATATGGAGAATTTCTTAAAATGCAAAAATGAAGATGAAAATTACCACCCTCCCTCCCAAATGGTAAAAAATCCTGGTCCATGCTTTTCCTGAATACTCATTCCTTCACTCGTGTGTAAATGTATTGTTCCTTAAACCTTTCTTGTTCTTTATGTTCCATGTTTTCCATCTTGGTTTGCAAACAACATGCTGATACTTCAGGAGCTTATGAATTTCTGCTCCTGTCTTAAATTTGTAATTAGCCACTCATATATAGCTGTGGCCCAGCTGTTACTTCTCAAATTGTTTAAATCCCAATATTCCCATTATATTTTAAACATTTAAAATACAAGAGAAAAAACAAGAGAAAGTCCTCCACAGGGAGGACATTATTGCTTGTATGCTTCTCCACAGAGGGCCAATTAGATGATGTACACACTCACTTGGTAAACACGGTGGTAGCTAACAGTGGCTGCAGTCGATGCAGATGTTCCAGCTGGAGCGGTTGGGATTGTGTGTGCTGGCTCATGCACTCATTAAGGCCAACATTATTTGTATAATTGTTGGTAGCTGCACAAGCACATATATGCTTCTTTTTTTTTTTATTTACAGGTATCTCAAGCGTTTGTATTTAATTATTTAGTTTCCAGAGTGAATATTTGTTATTTGAGTTTAGTTTCTATTGATGGGTGTGAGACAAGTAGATGCTGGCCAAGGAGCCAGCATAGCTGTGGTTAACAAGGAACAGAAGAAGGAAAAAGAATAGAGTAGAAAAAAAACTTTCTGAAGGAAAGTATATGCACTAATATACACCAATGCCACTTGATGTCCTTAAAAATTCAACAAAATGGGCAAAACATGAAAGTAAAGACTTACCCCATATCCTCATGGGGTTTCTTAGTTTTTCATATTCAGCAAATATGAGCATTTGTTCAATAAATAATGAGACAGTGTATTATGTCATGAAAAAAAAGTTAAATATTTGAAACATGGTAAGAACTAAATCATTTTTCTTATGTCCTTAAGTGTAAAACCTTAGATTTGAAACAGAGTGTACTCTCATTTTATGACATGACAGTACATATTTTGTTTATTTTGTTTTTATCAGCAGGAGGGAGTTTGTGCAGATAAACGAACACCTAAATAACCAACAAATGGCACAATAAAGACAATACAATACAACATGGATAGTATAAAATACTCTAAAACAGCAACTGGAGAAAATAACAGGTGAAAATCAGAAAACATGGCCAAAGCAAAAAGGTAAATAGACGTTGACACCAACAGACAAGCGTGAAGATCACTCTGTAATCAGCTGGCAGGACATTGTGTTCCCACTTGAGAAGATGATGGGCACAAATATAAATATACTATCCAACAATGTTAAAAAAATAGAAGCAAGGGAGCATACACATAACACTTTGTGCACAAAGCATATTTAATTGGGGTATTAAAGGATTTCTAAACTTTAAAACCATTTAGTTCTGTTAGCAGTCGATCGTGACAGTGTTTCTACGGCTTCACAGATGCCATTAGTCGTCAGCGGAGCTCAACAGGTAATGTCTTTGTGACTGACTGAATTCAATGTGCATTTCAAAGTATGCATCAGTGTCTTTTAACCCTTGACACTGGTTATGTTATGTGTAATTAGCAATGTCAACTCACAAAGTTGGTTGAGAGCTATAAAGCCAGTAGTTCGAATGTGATTAAAAGCATGCTTCATGCTCCATATCATTTTGGATTAATTATTTGGTGGCCGCTTTCAGTGGCATTTACAAAGTGTCACTGTCAAAGTCACACAAGAAACACAAGAAAGTAATGGGCAGGCTTGTAACAAACCGTCTCTAAAATAACAATACTGCGTCACACTGGCAAGCATGCAACGAGTGTTACAACAGCACAAAAATATTTGTCTTTTTGACCGTAGTGTCCAACAGATAAATGATCTTTGATCTAGTTTATCAGTTTTCCCTCTGGCTCTACTGTCTGTGAAGAAACGTACATAGGATTGGATAAAAAGGCATGTGTCTCAAAGATAAAACTTTACTGTAATTTTACAGATTACTCTTACTGAACATACCCAATTCCAAAAACATTAGAAAGCTCTGCAATAAGGTTGGGCGAATGGATGAATATATAGACTATCGACGATAGGCTGAGCCTTTGACTGATCAAGCAATTTATTTATTTACCAATGGGTATGTTTGCTAATAATGTTGGTTGAAGCTAGGCAAAGGACTCAATGAAAAAAATAATAGCGCTGTTTTAACCGCACCGTCTTCTAGCTGCGAACAAATGCACAGTCCTCAGAGAAATACGATTTGAAGCAGGATAAAAACCGTACCTTTAAGACTGGGAATGTTGTGGTTAACCATGTCAAAAGCAGCAGTCACGCCTAGTAAAACTAAAACCACGGAATAGGCAGAGTCAACGGTTAAAAGAAGATCATTAAAAACTCTAATGCTGTCTCAGTACTGTGGCGAGGTTTAAAACCACACTGAAATTTTTTGCTAATACCATTTGCATCTAAAAAGATCTGAAGTTGTTTTAGAACTACCTTTTCCAATATTTTGGAAAAGGGAGTTTGGAGATCGGCCTGTAGTTAGTGAGAGCATTAGGGTCAAGGTTTGTTTTTTTTTAATAATAGGTTGCCCGACAGCATGCTTGAAGACAGACAGTACACAACCTGATGACAATGGTGCATTCAGTAAAAGTAAGATACAAGGATCTATAGTATGTAAAGCTTCCTTAAAGAAATGAGGAGTAAGAATAACGTGCGGGGAACCAGAGATTTTAAGATGATCAATTATATCTCTTATAGCAGAATAAGACACTGGCTCAAAGTGTTGAAAGATAGTCAAGCATTCAAAGACTGGAACCGGGTCTAAAACTGACAATAAATGAGATGGATGAGAAGCCCTTAGAGCTGAGATTTTTTTCATTGAAATACTTAAAGAATTTATCACAAAGAGCAAGGGAGGCATCCCTAGAAGTGATAGTGCAAGGGTTTATCACAGAGTTAAAAATATTAAAAAAGGGCTCGGGGGTTGTGGCTATTAGTCATAATTATGCCAGACAAAAAGGCAGATATGGCAGCTTTAACAGATACTTAGATAAACAATCATGAAGGATATCCAGAGAGACGTGGAGTTTTTGACGCCATTTAC
Source organism: Hemichromis elongatus (assembly GCA_015108515.1). Lineage (NCBI taxonomy): Eukaryota > Metazoa > Chordata > Actinopteri > Cichliformes > Cichlidae > Hemichromis > Hemichromis elongatus. Next base: position 49,646 of record VUQR01005949.1, read on the forward strand.
ACCTAAGGGCGCGAGTAGTATCATTTAGTCAGGGTTGACGTGAGGATTTGACACATTTATTCCTCAGGGGTGCCACAGAGTTAATAATGTCGGCGCATGTAGTATAAAAGAGGTTAGCAAGCTCATCCACTGATAAATCCCTATTACAGTTAGCACCAGAGAGGGGAGAGTCAAGGAAAGCATCAGTGAAGTGAGCGATTGACTGGGAGTTGACAGAACAGTAATGTGACCTCAAAAAAGTTAAGGCAAGGCAACAAATGAATGAAAAAAGTAATACTACAAAGAAACAGCTGAAAGAACACCTTGGACCTAATTAGGTTACTAGCAATAGGTCAGTAGCATGGCTGAGAATAAAAATAAACTTATAAAGATCAAATATATCAAAGGAAAACATGGGCAGAGGTTCAGCAATCTGCAAAAAACTGCAACTACAAATTGTGGCATAATTTCAGAATAACATTCATCAACATGAAAACAATAAAAACTTTGAAAATATCATCTTCTAACATATGTGGCATCATCAGATTCAGAGAATCACTGCCCACAAGGGACAAAGCTGAAAATAAAAACAGCCAGGATTCTCTCATGGAAATCACTGCACTGGCTCAGGAATACTTCTAAATATCCTTGTCACACAAAGTCTACTGTGCGACCCACAAATGCAGGTTAAAGCTCTAGCATGGATTTGTGAACACAATCCAAAAACTCTGCCATCTTTTCTGTGCCACAGCTCATTTAAAATGATGTGAGCCAAAGTGGAAAACTGTTCTGTGCTCTGAAAAATTGAAATTTCAAAAATATGGATGGTCGGGCTGAAGCATAGTACTTGATGTACTGTAATGCTAAGGTGCATATCAACGATAACACACTGTTGGCAAGCATGCAATATACTACTGATGACTATTCAAAACAGTGCAACATTTTTCAAAATCCATTCATCCTTCCACTTATATGCCACACTGGATGCTACTGCATAAGAAAAAGGTGCTCCTGACATAATATGCACAATATTTTAGCTGCTTCATTTTATGAACACTGTGCTTTATGTAAGCGTTGTCACATCCACTGATTTCAAAAAGAAGTGGAGCAGAGAGGATTGGGATGATAGACAGCAGTATGTGAGAGACAGGCACACTAAGAGAACGCAAGGGAACAATAACAGGGAGACAGAAATGGAGTGACAGCATGTGAGAGCAAGAAAGAATAATGGTGAATGAGAGAGAGAAACTGTGAGAACGCAGGAACTAAAGAGCCAGACTTTCATGTGTTCACTCCCCATTGTTGCCAGGCAACTGTTTGACCCTGATGTGGCTATCATGTGAGTGCGTGCGCACACACCCAACACACACAGGAAAATAAAATTAACTATATCACGAAAAGGCCATCAACACCTCCAATGAGAAAAACTGTCTTCTCTCATTACAACTAATTAACTAAGCAGTGAGAGGAAGAAATACGGAGACAATGTGTGACACTACAACAGCTTACAGCGCAGACTATTGATCCCATTAGGCTTGACATCTTCTCCCTGGAGATACTTAGGCACTCCATCTAACATATACCCATTTTAATCTCTTTAACAACCTATTTGTTTCTGTTAAACTGTAAGGACAAAGCACATCTTTCACTAGAGCAATATAAATGATAAAAAGACAAATGAACAGAAAACAAAGCTGTTCTGATGCACGAACCTTATTAAACTACAGTGCTCAACAAATTTATTAGACCAGAATCCAATGTCAGATTTATGCTAGGGCTACCCTGAACTAACAGTGTTGGCAATACCAAAATTATATTTTATGTTTCTGTAAACCACCATCATGCACATGCTGTTTAATCAACATGATTTCAGTACAGAACTATAATTTGAAAAATTAATTATTTACTTCCTGAACAGGCAAAATAGCTTTAGTGTTTTAATATTATTTCTGACATCTTAGACAAGTCCAGTGTGCCGGCTCAAATTTGCATGAATAAATTTGCCATTTCCTCAACAAATAACAATACCAGTTTTAGGTTTTCAGGTTAACAGATAAACAGGTTAAATATTTATGTTTTCCTGTTCTTCTGAGAGGTGCTCTAATAAACTTGTAATGCACTGTATTTCAGCAGGGACAGATCAAGCCAAGTCTAAATTGTTCCTTTTTATAAGGTGGCAAACCTGTTAGGTGGAGACTAGCACATTCATTTCATGGGTTGCCATGGAGGTCTGTAAATGGTCTCCTGGGGATGACATTTACATGGTCACCGTTTTGAAGTGAGTAGGTTATGTCTGAGATTAATGAGATTTCCAAATAATTGCTACTTTGAATAGAGAACTCTACCCTTTCTAGAGGACTTTCGTTTCAAAGTCCTCTAGCACAATTACACATAATTCAGAATTTTTACCCGACTACCAAATCATACTACCTTTCTGTCTGTTATTCACTGTTTTGGTTAAATAATCTTAAAATGCTAAACTAGTCATTTTTTAAACATTTGTTTCATTATTTGTTTGATTGCGTTCAGAGTTGAGAACCTAAACAGGTGGTATAACATCAGGACAAACAAATGTCAATTTCTCCAATTTAGTATGTCAAGAATAATGGCTAAATTTCAGCCTTACAGCTTGTTTAGTTTTTGACTGTTAACAGAGCAAGTGCTTTGTGTTGTGTTTTAGCTACAGTCATGTTAAATGCATTTTGGATCAGGTCTCATTATCCCATTGATGATTCAGTTCTGGTCTGGCTATGCTTAGGTTAGGATTACTATGTAAGTGTAACTGCTGGCTAAAGCCAAATTCAGGGTTGATATCAGGTTTAAGCAGCAAACACAGGGACTAAAAAAGCTGAAACCAATGCCAGAAACTGACAAAATAAAAGCAGTGGCCTCTTAATGGTAAAGCCTAAAGGGAAACAACCCTTATAGACAACTATGTTAAAAATGTCCATTTTAACATCATGTTTACAGCCAGATAACAAATATGATACTATTATGTATTGGCAGTACCCTCATTTAATATCCAGTGGGTATATATATATATTTTTTAAACTGCTTTTGGGTAGCCCCGAGGCATAAGATAAGATACGATAAACCTTTATTATCCCACGCGTGGGAAATTTTTTGGTTATGGCAGAAAGTACAAGTTTATGAGCAGTTAAAAGATAAAACCGTAGTGCATGACGGCAGAATCTAATTACCAAGACTTAAGTTAAAGGTTAAGAGAAGTAAAGCTCAAAAAGTAGCAGAGCTACCGTACCCGGACGTTAGGGTGTTGCTGCTTCAACTGGCAGGTGTGCCAGTGCAGACAACTTCAGGCCTTAAGATGCAAGACTCAAGATTCTTTATTAGTCACATGCATAGTTATACAGGTGCAACACGCAACGAAGGGGGTAGGGGGGGGAGAAGAACACTATATATATATATATTTATATAAATATATATATATATATATATGTCTATATAATGTCTATATAATTTTAAAGCTTAGTTTTTAAAACCTTATGATGGTTTTAAAAACTAAGCTTTTTAGTTTAAAAACTAACTACAGCCCAGCCCATACAGCAGTATATTAAAGACTAACCTTATTTTTTCAGTTGTTCTCCTGACTGAAGTTTGGTCCATTTACAGCATCCTGCCATGCATCGGGAACCCTCACATTAACTTTTACCGAGTGGAAAAAAGTCATTCATCTTCCAGCTTCACTGTTTATATTATGCTAACCATAGCGGTGTATCTAGCGCTCACGTAGCACATCGTTATATATTCCAGCCAGTCCAACTTCAGTAACTCTACAAACGCCACTACTGTTTCCTGTCTTCATTTATGTCTAAAGTGATAGCAGAGCTGTACGTTTTAATTTTTGCTGTGGCGGTTAAGCTGCCGGATTTTTAGCTTCACGACCATCCTTCATTGTTCGTGCACTTCGAAGCTCAGTTTCCTCTTGCTCTTGGTGTTTCACCCGACGACACAAAATACCATCATGTGGTGGCCTCGCTAGATCTGCTGTCCCACCGCCGCGTGATGACCCTCCTCTGTGTGATAACCCTCCTCCGGGAAATACACCACTCCCAAGGCACTGCTGCTACGGCACTTCTCCCACCTAGAAACTTCTCTCTTTCTCGGGCCTAGGTTATGGTACTGCTATTGAGCTCAGCTCATGGAGATCACGCTGTCCTTGCTAGGAACGGAAGATGGCAGAATCTTCTTCATTCACGTCTTCCTCCAACAGTTGCCGGTGCAAGCTGGCTGCACCAACTCCCGGCTCCCTGGCTGTGAATGATTTCCGCTCACTTGCAGAAGAAGTGGATCGCATTCTCACGCTCGGGAGACGTTTTCTGATCGACTCTGGCTCCCAGAAGGGCTTCGGGAACTCTCGTCTTTCCCTACCTCCACAATGGTATATTATTTAATCTTAAAAAAGTTGGAAATTTCCTGTGTACCACCCAAAGGAGAGCCCAAGTACCACCAGTGGTACGCTTACCACTGTCTGAGAAAAAAATTACATTATTCAACAAAAACTTTAGCCTTGCGTGACAAACAAACTGTAACAGTTTGTGCTTCACTTTGGTGAGTAAAGTTGTGGTATTTTATTACCCTTTTACTTGCACCAAGGGGCTTTTATTTATATCTATCTACTATCAATCCTACCTAAAATCAGTATTTATTCCTTGAGTTTTAAATCATCAATAACCACAAGAGCCTAAGGGAGAAAACTTGGCTTTAGGCACAAGGAGCCCACTATATAAACATAATATACAGGGGCTTTAAATGAGGCAGTTTGTTATAAAATTACTAAGAGCTGAAGAGGAAATCAAGCACAACAGTACACAAAACATTGTCTGTATTTGTTGCTTGTGGTTCCCCGAGACTATACAAATGAGATTTAGTTATTTTCCAACAGTGCCTCAGAAGATTTCATCTATAGTATATTCCTGTTAGACTGATTGCCCATCTGCCTCAGTTTCTGTTTCCTCTACTAATCCTACATTGTAGCTGTGTTTTCAAACAGTTTCAGAAGGCACAGAGTAGACAAGGCCAACAAGTAAGCAGAGCAATAGATAGTCAGTAATAGAAAACCATGAGTTTAACTGCATAATACTGGCTACCTAGTAAGCACACACGCACATTGCTATAGCACATGCAGATGCAGAACCCAGACATGGAGGGGGCCACAAGCTACTGTACTGACGATGTATGGTTTGGAGATAGTAGTACTAACAAAAAGAAAGAAGGTACTTGATGATGTTAAGATTTTCATTGGCAGGGACCAGGATGAACACACAGAGACAAAACTGAGAACATTTGGACATGTGCAGGGGGGATAATGGATATACTGGACAAAAAAACATGTTGATTATTGGAAGTGCCAGTCAGGAAGAAAAGAGTTCACAGAGAAGTTTCAAATTTTATTGTCGTGTACAGTTCAACAGTGCAGACACATTTATTCATAGTTAGATTCTTTGGCTTGTGCTCCTCAGCTTTACATTAGCATTTAGAAAGTTTGCAGGTATAAAAATAAGAAAAAAACAGAAAATAGCAGTAATAATAATAATAATAAAAAGGGGAAAAAGAGAGACAAAAAGTATAAATATTTAGAGAATTTAAGACAAGTTGGTATTTACAGTTCAGTCCTGGTGATGCGCTGTGCTGATCTCACCACCCTCTGCAGAGCTTTGCGGTCCAGAGCATTACAGCTGCCGTACCAGGTGGTGATGCATCCAGTCAGAATACTTTCAATGTTGAATCGATAGAAGTTTATAAGTATTCTGGGGTTCATGCTAAAACTTCTCAGGTGCTGCAGGAAGAAGAGCCGCTGTCTTGCTGCTTTTGTGATCACACCAATATGGTGTGGCCAACTCAGATCCTTATTGAAGTTGATGCCCAGGAATCTGAAGCAGCTGACTCTCTCCACCTCTGCTCCTTCAATGTGGATGGGGGTGTGGCCTCCTCTCTGCAGTCTCCTGTAATGCATGATGAGGTCCTTGGTTTTGCTGACGTTAAGCAGCAGGATGTTGTCGTGGCACCATGATGTCAGGGCTCACACCTCTGCCCTGTATGCCGTCTCATCTCCATCAGAAATGCAGCCGATGATGATGGTGTCATCTGCAAATTTGATGATGGTGTTGGAGCTGTGTGTACAGCAGGAGGCTGAGTACACATCCCTGGGGGGCACCTGTGCTGAGTGTGGATGAGGTGTTGCTGCTGATCCGAACCACCTGAGGTCTATCCGTCAGGAAGTTCAGGATCCAGCTGCACAGGGAGGAGCTGATGTTCAGGTCACGGAGTCACAGGTTACAGAGAGTCTAGATGGTATGATGGTGTTGACGGCGGAGCTATGGTCTTTGAACAGCATCCGCAGATTTGTGTTTTTCTGGTCCAGGTGAGAGAGGGCAGTGTGAAGTGCAACTGCTATTGCATATTGCATGTGTAGATCTGTTGGGCATGTAGGCAAACTGCAGTGGATCGAGTGAAGCAGGGAGTAAAGATGTGATGTGAGCTTTGACTATGCACTCAAAGCACTTCATGGCAATGGAGGTGAGTAGCACTCACCTCCATTGCAGCAGTATATATAGCCTAATAATATACTGCTCACCTTCATTAAATGGGGTATAAACAGCAGTACAGAATACTGCTGTAAACTCCTTGGGCAGATAAAGGGTCTGCATCTGATCATAAGGTGTTCAAGATCAGGAGAGCATCCCGACGAAACTGTCTGTACAATAGTACACCACCATTTGTTGGTCATTATGCACACGCCACCTCTACTACATTTACCAGAGTCCTTTATTCTGTCGCGGCGGTGACTGGAGAGTTCCTCAGGGACAATGGCCGCATCAGGTACGCAAGCGTCCAGCCATGTCGCTGTTCAGTTCTTAATGTCCCTTTGGAAAGTTATCCTGGCCCCTCAATTCATCCAGTTTGTTTCCCAAATACTGGATGTTCACTAGAAGAATGCTGGGAAGTGGAGTGTAATGTTATCTTTTTCTCAGCCTGACCACAATCCCGGCTCTTTTCCCCCTTTTTCTCCAGCGTTTCTTCTCCCCAGGTAGCCAAGGTGAGTCAACGCCATTCACAAAAAAGTTGCTTTGTGAAATTCCACAAAAGGAATTTTGCATTTGATGTTCAGTTCACTTCCATGTAGCATCTAGTTGTTTGTGGAAACTATTTTGTGTACCTGGAGTTTATGATTTTTGGTTCTTCCCAAAATTCCTGCCAAGAATACAATTTTTTTTTCCAAAGGATTATTTCACTGCCTCTACTGATAATTACTATGCAAGTTTAAAGTCATGCTAGCAGCTCTGCGAGGCTATACTTTTTGCATAACCAGTGTTTTAATAGATGGTAATTTAAAATTTAATATTCAAGCATTATTATTATTAGGGTGATTTTCATAGATGACAGGGCTTCTCTTGATGCAGTACAGTTATTTAAACAAGCTTTGTACTACTTATGTTGATTAAAACTACTTTTCTTGTGCAAGTACATGGAGTGCCCTTGCAAATAATTCACCTTTACCTTTCTGTAATCTTTTTACTCATCCTTACTGCCTGCAACTTATTATTTTAATGTTACTAATTGGCAATACGCTACAGATCCAATACAGTGCGAGTTTCTTAAAATGTCAACGACATGTCCGCTATTTATTTGTTTTCCTGTTCCGGTAATTGCCAATCAAAACAAGTTAGGAAGGATTACCAACAAACATGATGTCATAATGTACCAGTAAACTGTACAAAAATGATTTATGAGATTTTTAGGTACTAAATATAGAGAAATAATTATAAACATACACACGGTTGTTGACATAAAAGCCATAGCTGTACATGAGATGATTCAGATAAATGTACTGGGTTTTGTGTTTTTTTTTTTACGAAGGCACCTGTTTTCTTCTAAAGTGTTACTTATGTTGCCTCAAGGGTTTTTACTCACAATGCTTCTTTTGTCAAAAAGACTAATTACAAGTTGTAACCGAAGGAAGATTTGCTTTTATTTGTGCTGCTTCAGAGAAAAACAACAGAGAAAAGTTTGAAAAAGGGTAAAGAGTAGCTCAATCAGCCAGTTTGTATGAGAAAAAACTCTGTTGTAGATGCACATGGTTTTTATGTTGGACAGCATGCTGATTCAGTGGTTGCTAAGAACCCTGCTGAGATGGAGGAACTATAAAGACATGGAGAGATTTAACAGAGATGTCTTCAACTAATTAACTGCTGCAGTTTGCATTCCGTCTAAACTTCTCAGGATTGACACAGTTCAACAGAACAGGAGTACAAGGAAGAAAACAAGTTCAGAGCAGGCTCTTGGTTTTTAACTCTCTGTGTGAGACACTAAGAGGACAAGCAGGGAAGAAAAACCGAGGTAGATGAGAGTAAATAATACAGGAAGAGAGGTGTACATGTGGTGAAACACTACATTAAGTATAGTGTCTGAGATTTGTCTGTTTACCCCTTTGGTCTTCCTTTACAGGGAACCTCCGTTTCTCTATCACCTTCGCAAAACCTACCGGATTCCTTCCTCCGAGGCTTAACAGAAGACGAAGAAGCATTAGTGTCCCTCATCAAAAGAAATGAACTAGGCCAAAACACAGCAGCAGGAAATTCAGCGGCAGCAATGAGATTAGAGAAGCAGCTTTTGCCCACAAGGTTGTTTGTTTGTATTTAGAGCACCTGAAATTTTTAGAGTACTTCCATAACAGCTCTCGGGAAAAGAAATGTACACTTTTGGGGGGGCGTACACACTTATCTTTGCCAGTTCTTGTGTTTTATGCTGACATGTAATTTTTAGTTATTATTGTGCACCTGTGGTGTCTTGTTCATTGGAGTTCTCCTTGTGGGTCTATGTGAGTGGGCTCTAAAAGTAATTTGTGCTATTGTTCGAGTGGACTTGCAGAGACATAACCAGCTAGTGGGTGGATGTTGTCCATATTTATCAGCCAGCAAATTGAATATACATTGCTTTGAGCAACCTCAGTCTGCTATGGTATCAACCAACTCAACATAACAAGGATTTCAATAATATTTTGTCACACCTACAGGAAAATCTGCTGAGTTTAGATCCATTATCACAGAAAATAGTTCCATAGTATTATAAAGTGGATTACTAAACACTAACATACAATCGGTGTAAAAGAATATAATGTGCACTCAATTTATTGGAAGTAGACAAATAGATACGGTCAAGGCAATCTGCTGAAGTTCAAACCAAACATCTCAATAGGGAAGAAAGGTGATCAAAATGAATTTCAGAAACTGCTGATTGGCTGGGATGAGATGGAGCACCGCCATCTCTAGAGTTAAAAGCCAAAAATCCAAAAAGGAAAAACTATAAATTAAGCAACAGTTCTCTAGGTGAAAATGCCTCAGTGATGCCAGAGGTGAGAGAAAAGAGTGACCAGACTGTTGTGAGCTGATAAGAAGGCAACAGTAACTCAACAACCATCGTATGAAGAAGATCATCCAATCTTGATAGACTTCAACAGCAGACGACCACACCAGGTATCACCTCTGTTAGCTAACAATAGGAAACTAAGGCTGCAATTTCAAAATTGTCCAATATCTCAATTTCTTCTGATATTCAGGAGATAGGGTAAACAACTTGAAAGTAAGGATCCATCTCTCCTCATATCAGTGATTCAGGCAGTGGTGTGATCATGTGGGGGATATTTTCTTGGCACACTTTGGGCATTTCAAACACATAGCTACAGTACTGAATGGAAAAAAATAGTCCAGGGCTGCTCAACAATGCTTGGGCCATATTTGCTAAGTCATTTGTATGCCACTAAAATTTCAAACCCACAATAACTAGCACTCGTTTTACCTAATCTTTGCTAAAAGTTGCTTGGATATAGTTTAAATAGAGTGGGCTGCATTTGTTGGATGTAGATCCAAACTTTTTTGGTTTATTTACAAATTAAATGTAATTGACTTTGCCCAAGCTTCGCTAAACATGGATTTCATGATTTTGTTTCGTTTTTGGTTATATTTGGTCCATATTTCTCATTTACAAGAATTCAGTAAAGGGTACTGCATCTTAAGCAGTGAATTAATGTAATGTACAGGTGTATGATATGGCTGGTGGTATCCATTAAAATTTCCCTTTGATCACAACTATGGCATCACTGCCCCCTCATTATAAGAGATTGGGCAAAAGCTACAAGTAACTACATAACCTAAGGTCTGTATTTAATTAAACTGTTTTTTCTAAAAGAAAGACAAGAATTACTTACAACTACAAGTATACCACTCTGGAACTTGCAGCATTATGTGTTCTGAAGAGTTCACACATAATCGTGAATATGCGTGAATACATGCATCTTTGAATTGGGACATGCTTACCGAGGGCTTTTTGCCACTTCAAATGCCTGGAGAGCAGCAGGAAGCAGGGAACTGATCTATTAAACATGTTTGAGCACTTGTGCAGTTGTAGAAATGCATCTACTAGAGCTAGTAGAGCGAAAGATTGGCTCATTCCGTTGAAACCGAGAAACAAAACATGATCAATCCAAATTGTACCAAAGATTAGGTATTCGTGGCCACAGGTGTGCTATTGGTATGATTTTTTCAAATAGCTCAATAAATCCAGCTGCCATTTGTTTTTTTCCTTTGCTATTGTCACAGATTTGCTTTTGTGTCAAATTTAGCAACCCTGTCAACTACATTTTAGACAACACTGTCCTACCTGAAGTATACTAAAGTAAGGACATCATCATTCACTACTGTTTGTCAAAAGAATTAGTAAGCAAGACAATATGTCTTGCTTCTGCACTGCACATTTATTGAATACTAAATACACAATAAATGTCATCAAACTCTTCATTTTTTTCAAGATGATACATGTTTTATCCTGCATGGATGGAGGTTTTACTCCTTTGAAAAAAAAGCCTGAATTTTCATCGACTGCAAGGGACAGTCAAATAGCTCTCTATGATGTAAGTAAAAGTGGAAATTTCTAATACGGCCATGTCAGGGATGGGGCCTTGGCCGGAAGCCTATAAGAACAAAGCTGGGATAAAGGGAGGGTAGCCTCCCTTGTTTTATTGCATTCACTAAATCTTCTGTCACTTCAGTCACTCCCACCTACCCCAACCATTAATCAGTTGATCTTCTCCGTGTCTCTGCACATTTGCATCTACTTCCTTAATTAATCCAATCATTATTTATAACACACGTTTACTGTTTACCCTTTACCTTGTCTTTGGGATTTCTGGCATTGCAACAGCACTCTGTAGCGTATTGTGGAATGATAGCAAGGCATAAAATAATTTAAGGCATTCTGTATTTTTTGGATTTCTGTATGTGTACGAATGTTCACAATGTTCAGTGTCTGGCAAAATGTTCAATGTTTGGCAAAATAGTAGGTGGTTAGCAACGACGTGGTTTTTGTTTTCGTGACCACAAAATCTGACAGCAAAACCAGGCTGTTTAAACTGCACGTTCTACCCCACGTGCCTGATAATGTTACAGTGTAACTGAACTGCTGGGAAATGAAATTATGTTGCACAAACCAGTAACTCTGGAGAAAATGGTGAGCATGTTCCTGACTGCACTTCTCTGGGGTTAGAAATTGTGGAATCATTGACTGAACTCCTGTTTACTCGCTATGTTGTAGCTGGAGACCCAGCTCTTATCCCCAGTGATGTTCTCTGACATGAAGGCTGGCTCGGTTGGAAACAGAAATTGATCTTTGCTCCCCTTGGCAAAACAGGATTCAAGTAAGTTGCACGAGAAGACAAAAATATTATGGACTCAAAAGTGGGGCCATCTGTCCAGCAGCTAAAGCTACTGAAACTGGGTCATGCAACAAGACAGTGATCCCAAGCACTGAAATGATGTAGTGGTATTTTAGGAAGCTGTGTATAAATGATCACAAAACTCAATCAACTCAATCAACTTGACCAATACCTTTAAAGAACAATGTAAGCAACTTATGAAGTCACACAGAAAATGATTACTACTAGTAAAGACAGTACTTCAAATTCATGGCTATGCTTTAGGAATAATTAGCATGTTTTTGAATTGCAAATTAAAATGTCTGGTGTTGTGCTGTGTTGTGCTTAATTGTTCTGTGGAGGAGTTTTTTTTTAGAGTTCTTCTCTAAAAATAGACGATTAATTCCCACCTCTAAACAGATGCCCATCTCAGCATTGGAAATGAAGCATACTTATACTTCCAAGCAGCTATCAACCTGCTTGGGAGAATAAAGACAAAACACAATGCATACATCCACATTCATATACCACACATCTAAAGGATTGGAATAAGCTTGTGGTTTGTTCATCTTCTGTGATGACTAAAAGATAACAACAACATCTTCAGAGAAAGAACATCGAGTCAAAAGGTCAGATTTCAAATAAAGAAAAAGCCCCAACTGAGAGAAAATATCCATAAATTAGTCAAGCAGTACCGAAAAAGAGGGCCCAAACACCAGTCATCAGATCACCAAAGGTCACTGAAAGATAAAAGAAGCACTAAGTGTGATCATGCGTGCATGTAATGCTAAAATACGATATTGATTATAGATTAAACACACACATGAACCTAAAAAGACACTTTTCAGTAGCTTTTGTCTGTGAAGGAATCATAAAGAAGAGCAAAGCCTGGCGAGGTCAATCTTTCAATAGGAATCAATTGAACCCTTTCAGTAATCTTTAAAACTGGGCACCCTAAATGTCTTTTAAAGTTGTTTGGAGTTGAGCGCACTGTTACTAGAGACATGTAACCTTATGAGCAGTGTCTAAAGTATAAAAGACAAAAGCTGTCAATCATCTTTTGTAAAGCTTGCTTGCAGAAGCTTTTGCTGATATCTACAGCATTTATACCTTCCTCCGCTCCTAACCCCATTAAGATGAAGCCTCGATTAAGGTTAAAATCACAGGCAGTATTAAAGAAGACTCAGTGGCCTTGAAGATAATGCAAAAGAAGCCTTCAGATTTGAACCTCTAACGACACCAGGAGCCCAGAGGCTACGGTCATCTTCGCGTCTGCAGCTGTTGTACTATGCAGGAAATACTGACACTGGGCAATTCTGCAGTTTCTTTATATTTTGGTAGGAAAATGGGAAATAAGTGGAGCAATTTATTGAAACACCCGAAGCATAGTGTTCAAGGCAAAAACATTCTAAAGAACTTGAAAATCACCATTTGGCAGGATCACCTCTATTCTTTAACACAGCCTGAACTCTCTTATGCAAGCTTTCTTATAATTTATTTCAAGAGTCTTCAGGAATAATTCTACAGACTTCATTTCAAAGCTTTTCTTTGGATGTTGGCAGTTTTTTTTTCTTTTGTCACATTCTTTAAACCATCTTTTTCTTTGTCAAGATGTCATGGTTTTGGGGAGGCCAATCCATTACTGACAGTGTCCCATTGTTTGTTTTCCCAGGAATGCTGTTTTGTTTGTGATAATGACAGATGCTTTCCAGGTGGTATTTTAATGTGGATACAAATGTAATGGTACTTTTCTGTGTTCAAAATTTTATTAATTTTGACAAGATCCCCAACACAACTATACAATATTTGTACCTCTCTTTTGATCACCTACTGAAAACGATTTAAACCAAAATTTTTTAATTTGGATTAAAGGGCCGAGGGCTGCAACAATTTATCGTCATAATTGATGGTAATAATGCGTCAACACCGAATTAGTTGGGGAGTATTGCCTATATCATCTGCCGAGTCTGCACTCAATACTAACGAAGAAGAACATAGCACGGACTGCAAAACAGAAGGAAGAAAGAAAATGGGAATGGAATTTTTTTAAAAATGACAACACGTTCCACAGAAAATAAACAAAGTTAAATACAGACTGTGCAAAGCGGACCAGAGCACTACTGCGGTGCGCGAGAATTTAAAACGCCGGCTGTGACGTCACCTCTGAACGGGTCCGTTTTAGAGAGTTAAGTTAGTGCGTTGATACCTTGTTTTTGGTAATGTTTGTACATTATGTTGGCTTGCCTGTAAGAAACGTCTCAGGATGATGCTTGCTAAGAAAACACTATAAGTTAAATGTGATAGCTAATCATTAAACAGGAGTCGCCTAGTTTTTTTTTCTTTCAAAATAATATTAGTGTTTATGCTGAATAACTACCTAAAGAGGTGAAAGAGGTTTACTAATCTGTGGATTGGACCATATTGATAATTAATTGATTAATTAATTAATTTGCTGTGGGATGAGACAACAGGATGATATTCACAGGTGGGCAGACTTAAGCAGATGAGGTACTGGAGCCTATAACAGGAGGTTTGCCTACAGGAAGTGGAGATGAGAGTTACTGAAATAATCATATACTAATCGATTCATCGAAGAAAAATTGGCACATTAGTCGACTAGGCTTTAGTTGCAGCTCTGATCCCTCCATCAAACCTGTTGCTACTTATTTTCAGTCTGCTTCTTGTGTAATGTAACATACGTCTACCTTTTCTCCCTGTCACTCTTCCTTAAAAATAGCTTCTGGACAGCCATCCTTCCACTGAGTAACACAATTTCTGATGATGTTTCTATAGACAGCAGATGGATCAACAGAAGGGCCTGATTGATCTCTCAGGTCCTGTGTCCGGTCTTTGCTGGATTTTTTGCTTTTCAGATACAACTCACCTTCTGTAGTTTTTTATTTTGTCCTCCACTAGTTTCTTTAATTTTTAAAGCACACAGTGGACGCCATGTAAAGATATGCCAGGTTTTAGCTAATAGCTCTTCGAGAATACCTTGTTGGTGTAAAGGAACTCTTTTATGCCTGTTAAACTGTGTTATCATTGTTTTTTTTGTAGATTCAATTAAAGAATATATTTATTTATTTACAAACAGAATGACAGTAGCAAACGCCAAAAGATACAATTTAAAACTGATTGAGTTAGATGCCTGTTTTCAACGCTTGAATAATTCATAGGTCAGTGTTTTAAAAAATCCTTTGGAAACGCCCAACAATTAGTGAAAAAAGGCAGCCACTGTCAAAAGAAAACATTGGAAGACATTCAGAAAGTCTTCTGCTCACTAACACAACTCTGTGTCCTTGGAAGCAAAATGTGAACAAATTATAATTCTCTACTGCATACCAGCTATGCTGCATTCTGAATAGCACGTCAAGCCGGCAGTGACTTAGAGCACTTTTAATCTCTAAGGGGGCTGGTCTTATGCTCCTCTCTGTTGACTGTATTGGCTGGCTGACTTCACTGCCCTCAGGCAAGCCATGAGGGAAACCAAGTAATCCATTACCTTTAAATATAAATTTACTCGTTCTGTGGACTTGGCGACTAAAGCAGGGATTCACTGTCATTTTTGAGTGTTTTATCTCTTTTGTCACTTTTTATCTCTTAACGCATTTAAGCACCCATTTAGGTACCCAACATCTGTCCTTACAACAGTGAAAACTAAACATGTTTTACACTGAATAGAAATGCCTTTAGGATTTTCTATCTAAAAAACAAAAAAACATCAACTGAATAACGCGGAGGTCACTGTGACAATAATGGAAATAAAGAGGACTGACTGAGTCAGAAAGTGACTCATAGGAACATACGCAAACACGATTGATTTAAAAAATAATAACTCAGTCTTCCATGCACTTTGCAATAAGTCAGTAACATTCAGGTTGTAGTCAAACTGTTCCTGGTAGCATGAACAAACTTCCCAAAGTTTTTTGTTTTTTCCCCAGTTGTGCAGCAGGGAAGACAGTGTGGTAATAACACGAATACAGGCTGAACTGCTCAATTTTCAAAGACCAGCCAATGCTAATGGAGACCCACTGAGGTGGCACTTGTTTTTATTATAATACCTATAGTTCTGGTGCAGTCACAGGTCAAAATATATGCTCTAAAAAGGGTATGCTGCTTTGCATTAGACAAGACTATGGCACTAAAGCACGCACATGCAGGTTACTGCCACAACTTCATATCCCATAAAACTGTCTCAGAGTTTGAAATAATGTTTTGTGTTTAATCAATGCCTTTTGGCACTGCCATTTTTGTTGTCCTGTTAATTAGTCAGCTAGAATTGCTGGCATGCAATTAGGATGAAGTGCTAAGTTTATGCTACCCTATGAATATGCCAGAATTTTTTTCAGATTCAACAATTATTACATGAGTGTCAGAGAGGGGCTGGAAAAAGAAGAACCCAGCTTTAAATAAGCATCCTGCTATGCGGGTAATTTATTTATTTGCCAATATCTGCCAGACCTCCCTCATTATTGAATTCTTATGTTAATGTAACTTTGCCTATTTTATCATTTCTTTTTCAATCTTATAAATAAATAAGGACTTTACACATTAATGAGTCAGGCCCTGTGGGTTACATTGTATTGCATGGAAGGAAGGTATTTTTCAGTTTCCTATACTCATACTCATACCTCGACATTTTGGTGCAGTTCAGTCAAACTCTGGTACGTTTCCCATTTGATTTGGTTTGTTTGAGCTGGCAAGAAAGCTGTCAATTAAAAACTGTTGTAGAAGAAGTGATCTATGATGAATTGCAGGAGGTTGTGTACTCAAATGCTTCTTAAAAAGTCAATGAAATGCAGCATCAACACTTTGGGTATAATTAAGATTTTAAGTCTTTGTTTTCTTCCTTCCTATACCTGACCATTACTTTTAATGAGTTACAGTCTTGACAAATAGAGCTGATAATAATTTATTTCTTAATTGGGTTCATTGTGACACTAAAGAACGCTAACTACATAAGGCTTATAATTAGCAGCATGACTCTCTACTGCTCATAAGAATTTCATTTTCACCATTTGCTCACGTAGTCTGGTTTAAAATTAACAATGTGAATGATTCAGCCACAACCCCTGCTGTGCTTAGAATTCAAAAGGACACAGAGAGACAGTTAGCAACTTTTCAGTGCGAGAATGAACAGAAGATAACATGTGAATGAAAAGCTAATTTATCTAAATTATTACCATTACCAAAACCACAACCAGTGCAGTTTCCCTGTAGGCAAGACGCATGTTTAACATGCCGCAAACACAATAACCTGCTGCTCTGAGCACAGTTGGCATGGCATAAACAAGCAATGTGAGTATTGTTGTATTTTCCTAGTAAGAAATCACAGGTAACAAATGTTATACAAAGCCATTTTCAATTCCCTAAATATGGGTATCAGTCTATATCGGTCAGGCTCTAAATAATCCTACACTCACACTAGTGAAAACAGTGCCTACTTATGACCAAGTGCCTTTGAAACTGTTGCTCTGAAGATTTGTGGCCACTTGCAGTCACCTGCCGTTGAAACGACTTTGGTGCCTCAACAAAGTGATAAAACAACCATAGGATAGTGTTTGCCAACTGTACCCCATAAACTGACAGCAGGCTATTACATGCAATCTATGAAAAATTCACAAATCCCTAATTAATTGCTATCTAAATACACAGACGTTCATCTTAACTACCGACATCCAGAACAAGGGTGCCTCCACCAGACAACCTGTGCAATCATCTTTAAATTGAAAGCGATTCACCAGAGGTTGAGGCTGTTGCCCGTTTACCTCTGGATGACCAGGTGTTTGCTGTAACCTTTTGTAATTGGACTCTCACAGCATTAAAAACAATTGTAGTGTGACTAAACCATATCAGACAGTCTATTTTCCTTCCAAGTGAGGCCAGCATTTATGTTTGTTATTCTGTGTTATGTTTTTGCTGCATTTATTTACTTCATTCATTTTCCACCTTTGTTAGATGGTTGTACATGTGGGGTGTCACTGCTTAGTTGCTATAATATTTCTTTGATATGTTGGGAAATGTTTTATACTCATGTTTTCTGCAAAACAGTACAAAATTAGACTTGTTTCTGTCTTGCACATTGGAAATTATAATTTATGTTAATTACAGCACAACCTTCCCATTACACCTCAATTCAGACAAGTGTGACAATTTACAATTAGTATGTAGGACAGTACGTTATATGAGTGACTTACTGGGAATAGCATTCGGAAAGATGATTGCTTAAA
Source organism: Hemichromis elongatus (assembly GCA_015108515.1). NCBI lineage: Eukaryota > Metazoa > Chordata > Actinopteri > Cichliformes > Cichlidae > Hemichromis > Hemichromis elongatus. The sequence goes on from VUQR01005949.1 coordinate 67,562, forward strand.
GGAAGGTTTAGTGTTGCAGCCAAGGATAATTTCCCAAGAGCTGTCGAGATGAAAACACCATTCAAAGTCACAAGAGCACCCATTGAGGATTACAGGTGGTGAGATAAGGCAGGTAGAAAAAGAGAAACAGGAAAAAACAGGACAGCAAAAAGATAGCCATCATAGAAGCGCCTGGTGAGGTTTCAGACAGCCAAACAAATGCAGTCTTTTTTCCTCTCTCTCAATGTTGCTTTCTAATGGCTGAACCTCTTTTGCAACTGCAACAAGATCATGCATTTAAAAAAAGGAGACTATAAAGGTTGCAGCTCCAAAGAACTGCAACCCAAAAAACAGCTGATGTGGGTATATGAAGGGAGGCTTGCCTGAGAGAGGTCCAGCTCTACCTATGCTGATGGCCATGTCATCAGAGTCCAGGAACTGGAACGGGGGATCCTCTGCTTTTTCTTTGTGCCACTTGGAGTCAGAGGGCAGAGCCAAGGCACTGTGGGGGTCCGTACCAACACCCTGATGATGACAGAAAAAGTCAATGTTCAGTGAGCTGTAGATGAACTTTCTTAACATTACCATAACATTTTCATTAGTATTTATGATTTCAATGGGGTATTAGAGATACATGTTTTCTAAATATATTTGCCATACCTGATTCAAATTGAATTGTATATAAAATCACAGGACCATCTTTTAGGGCTTTGTCACTTAAAATGCTTGTTAGCACTCCATCTAGCGCATAGCCTCACACTGTTGACAAAGAGCTGACATGTTTTTCTACTCTGATTAAAGTCTAGTGAATGCTGTGTGTGAAAATGATATAGGAAATGTCACACTGTTGTTGTAAAGGAAAGCAATACCAATTAAAACCACCGTTCAAGCTCAAAATTAGCATAAGTTGGTGACAAGTGAATAAACGGGTAGTTCAACTTTAGATTACATAGTCCCTGAAGGGAAAACGGATAGAAATAGAAATGCTTCAAGTGAAAAGTGAAGGGCTTAGCTTATTCAGTGAAATAATAGGAGAGATGAACTTTGTAGCCTGCATGTTTATAAAAAAATATCTGGCTTGTGTCACAGTTTGTTGAATAGAGAAGTTAAGACCCAAGTGCAGGACGGAGGAGGCAGACTGAATTAACAAAGGACGAGCTGTTTATTTAGGCTAATCCATAAAAGCTCAAAACGGAATCCATGCCATGAAGAACAATATCTAAAAGACCTCAGGAGAACGTGGAGGAAAATCACAATGGGCAGGATAACAGACACTGAGTCAACAACCGAGGGAAAGACAGGACTATTTATAGACGCAAGGTGATGAATTTAACAGAGGGGAATGAAACCGAGGGAACACTAAAGGGGCCGATAAACTTCATAAATACTAAGCCACATCCGAAATATGGGAACACAGCTTCATAAAAATAATATTTTAGAAAACTATCATTCTGGGGTAACAGTGAAACTAGGGGCACATAAAAATAACAATAACAACAAATTCACAAATCCCAGAAAGCAGGAAGTGACACTTCATGAATATCATGTACATAAGACTTTGGGGTTTGTGCTTAATTCTTGTGACCTTTCCTTTTGTTTTATCTCAGAAAACTGCAAATAGTCTAAAAATAGCTGAATGTTTAAAAATCTTCCATTAACAACACAATCTCCTGCACATGCTCACCAACTGGTCAAGGAACATGCATTTTCCCCAGCAACCGGTGGTTCCCAGGCAGTCACTGACTGGTCTGTAGACCAATGTACAGTGTTTACATAACATAGTCTACTACATTACAGACAATTATTTAAAATGACCACAACTCTTTAAAAAGTTATTAATAGTAAACCTGTAAGTAGCACAGCTTGTAAGAGTCAGTGTAAGTTAGAATACATTAAGCTAGTCATTGATAGCAGTTTGTGGAAGAGAACAAAGTTATTCTTCATCTCTGATGCTGCATATTGCTGACTTAGTCCAGAACTTTCAAAGACTGAATAGACCTCTTTGAGCAAGCTCAAAGTGAGTTTAAACCAACAAAAAAGTACTTAGAAATAAGAGAAACGCATCTGAGAGAGATGAATAGTCCAACCAATGTCATTATCTATCCAATTAACTTATTTCAGACATTCCCAGTCTTCAGTGCTACAGTGTCAGTGAAAGCAATAGGGGAGGGTTAGGAAGAGACAGGTTTCATTGACAAGTAACTGGATTATATTTAAGTGGTAACATTTGTATACTAAGGAGATCAGAAGTTCTATATCTATATTATGCTTTCCACAATACACGAGTTAAAATTAATAACAGACGAGCAGTTTACAGCTGAATGCATTCCACATACAGACAGACTCATCTGTCAGAGGGGAGACAGCTGACTACAATTAACCCAAACACCTCTGCTTTCACTGTCAGAGTAAATGCGTTCAGCTCCATTGTGCTACCAAAGAAATGGCACCAGCACTGAGAGCACTGCACATGAAACGAGTAGCTTTGTTTGCCTATACGCAGTACAGAACATTAGGTTTTCACTCATCTCCATATTGCATGAAGAAAATAAATTTCCCAGTGATGCTCTTTATTGTTAACTAAGTACTACAACACCAAATACTCTTCTGTGTGTTAGTAGAATAAACCAACGATTAGAATAGAATGTGCATAGGTTTGCTTAGATAATAGGGGGAGGCTGGAGATCAGAAGAACAGGAAATGATTCGTAAGTGTGTGTTTTGTTAGGAGGACTTTGTCAACCCCTGTTTAAAGGACAATAGTGGACTTTTATTCTCAAAGCATTTCATGTGACCTTAAAGCTCTCAAGAATGAGATTAAGTTGCTGAACCCTGACCTCTGGCATGCCAAAGCAGTCGGTTTAGCTATAAAACTTTGGCGTAACAGTGTAGGGTGAGGAATTTATTATCCTGTCATAAAATGAGAAGCAAAAGCTGCTTCAGCCAAATAAACAGGAAGCCAGATACTAGTCTGGGGGAGGACATACCCTTGCTCTGACAAATTCCCAGTTGTGAAAACACGATTCATCTAGGCCTCTTTGATCCAGTGTTCTGCTTCCTTGGACACTGTTTGTGTTGCTGCAGTGGATGATGTGAATCACACCCTAAATACTGATCCCTATGTGTTAGTTTATGGTATACATCAACTTTCAAGTGTCCCCCGTTACTGCTGATAACTTCACAGTTCAATAGCGTTAGGCTTTTGGGAAAATCTTCAGTCAGCGGAGACTGAAGAAGCCACTTGGATGAGTTATGAAATATACTTAGGAATAAGACAGGCATAAGAAACTTAATTAATAACAATTTAGGAGTAGGTTGTTCCAAAGGATAAATAATCATAAATTAGCTTCCTGTAATCTTCGCTGGGTTTTTTTTGAAGAAAAACATGCTTCAAAAGAAAAGCCTCATAATGCTGTTTAAAGAAACTTAACATAAAAAGATGAAATTTTAACAGCCAACTTACTAAAGTTACAAAATAAATAAACTGTGTTTCATGTCAGGCACTATCCGAAGCCAAAAAATAACATTATGAAAACCGAACACTGAATCAGCACCACGGACAGATGGAGGCCTAATTAAGTAGTTTTAAAAAATGGCCACTTTGCTAAAAACAGAGTCCATATATTCATTAGCCAACCATTAGATGAGTAATGTCCAAAAGAGAAAGCTACTCTTCCCTGTTTTCAAGCAAAAGTCAACAGAAAAGTTACCCGTGCTGACTACCACAGATAACTTGTGTAACCACCATGAAGAATATCGCTTATGTTATATACATGTTAGTACTTGAACCACCAGTAAAATGTCATACAAATATTTTTAAGATAAATGTAAGACTTTAATGTGGGAATTTTCAGTCATTTTAAATAACAGATTTGGATCATTCCCAGTGTGTGTGTGTGTGTGTCTATCGTCCCCCATAAAGCTACAGAGAGTCTGAGTACAAAGCTCCTGTCACTGGTGTGTGTTAAAATAAGCTTCACTGGTAGAATAAATCCATATGTGAATCCTCTTCAATCCCAGAAGAAAGCACATCAAAACTAGCATGCGCTGCTTACAAAAAGTATTCACTTCCTGTTGAAGGCTTCATGTTATATTCATACAACCAGAACCTGGTTTGCATCCAAAAACTGCTCCAGCACTGCTAATGCTTTAAATGGGTGGTGCAAAAATATAAGTAGAAGATAAGCAAGAACAAGATAAGCGATGAAATTATGAAGTTAACGCAAAGTGGATCACATGATGTAATCCACGGCATCAATTTTGTATTGACTGAGCCTCAGACTGACTGCAGTCAGACAGATTAGCAAAGAGGTGCTAATATTTGCTGTCTAATTTTAACATGGAGACAAAATGACAAAACATTAAGCCATTCTGTGACTCTTTGCCAAAGGGGACTCGACTCAGCTGGTTGCCAGTTAGTTATATTCATACATAAAAGCAAGACTGCCATGCACCTATTTCCCAGTTAAATTGCCTCATGCAGCAACTACATTAATTTAACTTTTGTTTCAAATGTCTGATGTTCTTGCTGGAATCTGAATGTAAGAGTGAATTTCTTTGTATGTAGACAGCAAAAGATTTGCAATAGATGGCAACAGATAGCAGACTGACTCCATCTTATTGCTATTTATATTGCTATCTTGATGCACCAAAGTCACTTTGAAGACAGCAGATGATTGCGAGTGTGCACAGACCTGGTGCTCGCCTTCAAAGCAACCGTCTCAAAGGCAACAAGACAAGTTCACTGCACATTTCCAAAGCAGTTTTGATTGTTCTGTGGTATCCAATCACTGCTTTCTTGGTGTGACTGTAGCACTGGAATGGTTTATTTCAAATCCAATGCCTTTAAAACACAGGATGTGGCCCCACTCGCTAATATGAGCATCACAAAGTTCTTTGCTGTGTCTGAATTTCCTAAATGTTTCATCAAGGTTGATGATGTTTTGTTTTTTTTCAGAAGGACAAAAAAAAGAAGAAAAAAAACTATGGCTTAGCTGAAATAATCGAGTTGATGAATGTGGTTTCCACTGAGACACTCACTGTGCCACAGGTACAAAAAGAAAAGGCTTAACACTGAAGGTGATGTGAAAATAAACACTAACAGGCCACAAGAAAAGGCATAAAACAGGTGGAGGACAAAGAGTAGCCAAGCTGTCAGCCTGAGATGAGAATCTCAGTGCCAAGAAATTGGGCTGTAAGTGTAGCAATGAAAGCCATTTTTAGTAAATAGCAATAAAGAATAATGCCAATAACCATATGTTTTTAAAATAATCAAGCCTGCTACTTTTAAGTTAATAGTGTATGTATTTATTGTTTGACTGCTGTTTATTTATTTGAGCAATTTTAGCTTTTTATAAGTTTCTAAGACAGCCACACAGCCAAGCCTTCATCAGATGTTTGTGAAGCTGTTATATATTCGTATTTGTATTCGAGTAAAATTCAAAACGGGTGTAAGAATCCAGCTGTTTGTGTTACACTTCTAATTAACGTTATAGTGTAAGTATTTCGTCTTGATGCACTCTCAATCATCCAGGTAAGTAAATCTCCAAAGGTCGATTCTGTGGCGTTTTCAGTGGGAGAAACGTTTCGTCACTCATCCGAGTGACTTCTTCAGTCTCAGCTGACTGCAGGTTTCTCCAATCTTATAAACAGTACATTTGCATAATGACTGAAACCAGCCCACTGAAGAGACAATGGGCTGGGAGGTCAGTTTCTTCATGATTATGCAAATTCTTATGACCATTGATCAACAACCACTGATCAATGGCCATGAGTACCATTCACAGAGAGTTGGGGAATGGCTGCAATCACAGCATTGTAAGATGGTGAAAGATGTACCCTTAGGCCCCCTCCTCGATTCAGAGACGGTCTTTCCCTTTTCACGGCACTCATGGCCAGGAAAAACAAAATAAAATAATAAAAAACGAATGAGTGAGTTGGTGCATGACATTTGAGGATGTAGTGTCAGTGTTTGGCTGAAAACACTGACTGCAGCCTGACAGCCAGGTACAAACAGCCACTGTTAGTATGTACCCATCAGTCCATCCATAGATTTTTGTGAAATAACAAGCAATCAATATGAATCCCACAATATGCTTGGAAAAATAAATGGTAATATGCATTAGGGACATTTTTACATACTGTATAACATAAAAAAGTCAATAAAATATTATCAGAATAAAATATAGCATTACATATTACAGCCTAATAATAGCGTAATTAGTGATTTTTCTTTCTGTGTGTTTTTTCACATTTACTGAGACATATATTTATAGGGTAACTGTCACCTGTGACCTGTGACACTGAATTTGGTTTAAAGTGTGTGTGTGTGTCACACCACAGAGGAACTCACCATCTCTGAGGATGTTATTAACCCACAGTGGCCTTTGGTGACAACCCATGATACAATCTCATCAGCAGGTGTGGGCTCACTATTAAAGCACTTGCAGTAGCAGCAGCGGCGGTAGCAGTCCGTCTCTGCTGATCGCTGAACGTCACCCTCTCTCTATCTCTACTGTATGAGCATGCTTGATGACACCACAGGCACGACACGGAGCCACATTACTATTTGTGGTTATTACTGCAACCACAATTTGCAGAAAAAAAACAAGTAATAATACGTGCAAGGAATGGAGGAGGGACTATGAAGCAATACAAGAATAGAGCAAAAAGGGAAATTTATTTTTGGTTTAGTATCTGGCTTATTACACTGCTTTTTTTATGTTTACATTTTTAGATTATTTTATCAATTTCCGGGATGTAATTGCCTTCCGCATCTTTCAGTTTCCAATTAAAACAAACCTGCAGAGACTTAAATCAAGCTCCAGATTCTCTAGCCTTTTCTGATCAATCGGTTCCACAGACAATTGAACTCAACTAAACTAAAATAAAAAAAAAAAACAGAAAGAAAGAGAGAAATACATTTTCTTGCTTTCCTCTTGGATCTTTCATCAAACGTAAAAAACACATTTAGGCAACTTGAGCCAACGACTAATTAAATGATGTCCGTTAGCAAGGTTAGGTAAAAACTACAGAAGTGAAGTTCCTTGTGGAGATGTGGAGCAAAAAAAAAAAAAACCATTAAAATCTTGGTTCTGGGCAACTTTCAATACAGGGCATTTTGGCAGATGAAGCACTTTGTAAGTGACCTTCTGCCTTGTGTTTTCTTTGGTGTGACTGATGTTTAAGTGGATTCAAGGACAAGCAGCAAATGCAGACGGGGGGAAGTAAACTGTGCTTTAAAAGTCGAAAGTTTGCCAAGTGTTTTGATTCTTATCCTGGTTCAGTATACAGTTAGGTCCATAAAATTTGGACAGAGACAACTTTTGTTTTCCAATTTTGGGTCTGTACATTACCATAATGAATTTTAAATGAAGTGCAGACTTTCAGCTTTAATTCAGGGAACAAAAAGACTGCATGAAAATGTGAGGAAAGCATTTTTAACACAAGCTCTTCCTTTCAGGGTCTCAAAAGTAACTGGACAAATGAAATAAATGAAAATAAAATGTTCATTTCTAATACTTGGTTGAAAACCCTTTGCTGGCAAAGACAGCCTGAAGTCTCTTGAAGGCTGAAACTCATGGACATCACCAGATTGCCGGTTTCCTCCTTTTCAATGCTCTTCCAGGTCTTTATTGCAGCAGCTTTCGGTTGCTGTTTGTTTGTGGGCCTTGTGAAAAATGAACCGGATGCTCAGCTGGGTTAAGAAGAACTGTCATTACCTGCCCACGAAATAGCCTTTGAGTCAACTGTCCAATTAGTTTTGGTCCCTTTCAAAAAGAGGGTAGCACGGTTAAGAAGCTGAAACTTCTTCAATTTGAATGTGGACATGCTCAAATGAAAGCTGAGAGTCTACACATTAGGACCATGTCCATTATATAACTATAATTAGAATATGTTTTAGTAAACAGGTAAACTAACTGTGTTTACTAGTTTCACCCTCTCTTTATTTACTAGTTGTAAAAAGATAAAATAATAATTAACCTAAAATATTTATGCATTGTTTAAGCATTAACAAAGACATCACTGCATGATGTAAACATTTTTATCGATATTCAGATCATTTCATTTCACTGATCTTGCTTCATTTACCTTCCCAATGCTAATGGAAACAGCTAAAAGTTGACTATCATTTTTTTTCCACACCAAACTGTAATTTTAGAGTGTTTACTATAAATTTTTAAAATGAGCTTTCTCCTTAATTATGAACGCTAAGTCAAAATAATTTTTATAAAAAGACTGAAATGGTGCCATTACTGAAGGCTGGATCCAAGCAGTCAATTATTTTATTAATGGTCTTTGCTCTCAGCAACAATTCTCAGCTCACAGAAAACAACCACAGACCCTTTCTGTTACCAGATCACAATTTTGGACACACTTATACTGGTAGCTGTGGAGGTTCGTGAGCTGAAAATGAATGTAGTTTTAAGCCTCAAATAGAAACTTTCAGACTTTCCTCAACAACTGTCTCAGAAGGATTCTCCACATTCGCTGGCAATACACAATCAGTAACATCGAACTATGGGAACGAACCTGTCAACTTCCAGCAGAGGAAGAAATCAGGAAGAGAAGATGGTGCTGGGTAGGGCACGCGCTACGCAAACCGCTAACAAACATCACCAGGCAGGCTCTCAGGTGGAACCCCCAAGGCAAGCGAAAGCGAGGGCTCCCAAGAAACATCTGGCAACAAGACCTCGAGGCAGAAGCAACACCTGGACCCAACCAGAGAGAATGGCCCAGGACAGAAATCTCTAAAGATCTACCTTTGGCAGCCCATACCCTGAGGGGGTGACGGGCACTGGTAGCAGTAGTCTTTTTATCTCACTCAAGGTTAGAGTCAAGCCAAAGCTATAGTGCAGACTCTGACATAAATATCCAGGTTTTTGAAGGTAAAACATTATGAAATGAAAAGACAGGGGACTGATTAAAATGTAAAGATATAACTGGACATTTAACATAATTTACTGTATCACTTGCCAACTTGGCTCAGTCAATCTACCCACTCCTCACTGAGCTGAGAAGAGCCTACTGATCCTCATGTACTGTAAAACTCTATATGGCTATATGAAAGTCCCCCAGCTATCTGATGTTTATATGATTCATTCTGTGTGAAAGCTGAAGCAAGAGAGTTGTCTCAGAGGTTATCTCACACAGTTTGATGAGGGAAACAGTCAAAGCAGCAACTGCCCTGTTTCCATCAAAAACACACCAGCAACCTGTCACATTTTGCACACAGGAGCCCACTCACTCCACAACCCTCTTGATGAATGTGGCCTGAAATACAGTATACACCCTTGCTATCTCCACTTCAGACTGGGCTCGGTCTGTTTGATCATGGAGACCTAGTTTTCTCAAGCAGAACTAAACCTAGCTGGTGCTCAGTCAAGGAGTCCTCAAAGAAAACTATTTTCTGCCATGGAAATTTCAATCATAGCAATAGAAGAAGTCTCTTAAGCCTCATTTCATCCACATGGATAACTGAGCAGAGGTTTGGGTTACTTCAGATTAGTTGGCTGCTTACAGTAACAAAAAAGATTATCTTGACATAACTTGAATTATGTTATTTTCACTTCCCCACTCTCTCCTCTGGCTGTTCCTCCCAACACAGCCTGGATAGGGAATGATGCTGGTATGAGCGAGAAGTCAAGGAAGCCCATTATGCGAAAAGGGAATGACAATCACTGAGGAACAACTGAGGAGATGGTCTTAAAGTGTATTTGTCGCCATTTTACAAGGTTGTAATTGTACCATTCCCCAACTTTCTGTGAAAAAATACTCACGGCCATTAACAATTCAATTTAATTAAATCTATAAAGCACCAAATCACAACAACAGTTGCCAGTTACGTAATATTATAAGGTAAAGTCCCTCAAATAATACAGAGAACAGCCCAACAATGAAACAACCACTTTAGAGCAAGCACTTGGTGACAGTGGAATGGAAAAACTCCCTTTTAACAGGAAGGATGTCACTTTGTTTATCATATTACTTTGGATAGTAGCAGCTCCTGTTTCTTGAGAAACTAGAGGGGGGAATTCCTACAATAATTCCTTAGTGAATATTACTACAGTGTGAAATCAGGGCTTGCACAAATTTGTGCTATTGTTCCATTTTTAAACTTTAAGGGCTAGATTGTTTGGTTCATATGCAAATATTTTTTATATTCCTTTATTTCCTATATTTTCGTAAATCTTTTTTTTTTTTCACTTCTCATTCATGTGTATTTTGAACATTTTTAAGGTGGTCATGAGGACTAGTTCTCTAGTCTTCTGAAGGTCTTTGAAAGATTTTCTTTTGAAATTGGCTCTTTTTTCATACATTTTCAGTCCAGTACTTGTACCCAACAATTTTCAAAAGATTGTTTTGTTTTTGTTTATTTGTTAAGCTAGTTAATGCTGACCTATGAATCGTTAAAGCACATAAAAGGTACCTCATGGTATGAACCAGTGTTGTGTCTACTCATAATAGACAACTTAGCAAAGAACCAATTTTAAGTTTTTTGCGTCTTTTGGCACTTTGTTACTAGCAGCCTATCATAAAAACATTATGTTTTTTTGTTGTTGTTGTATTAAAGATAAATATTCTAATTATAAAGATATTCTTTTAAGTTCTTTTAAGTGCTTTCTATCTACCATTCACACACACTCACACTCCGATGTGAGTAACATGGGAGAGCATAAATAGATCCCACACATAAATAGTGTGGGATCATGTTGACAGAGAACGGCATCCAAAGGCATCCAATATCCAAAGAAAAGCTGTAAAATCTACTTCAAGAAGCCTGGAGAAAGCTTGAGTCGAGGAATAATCTGCATCTAAGGGGACAAAGGTCAAAGATCACACTATCGAGGATGTCAATGTTCACATTTTGGACAGAGAAGACAGATTGTTTGAAAGAGGAGCCATCTATATCCACTGTGAATGACCATCTTTGAACAGAGACGGTGGCTTACAACACTGTCTGCCATCTAAAATCCAGTTTTGAGACCCCATTCCCAGACACCTTAACGCCCACTCACATCCCGGGCCTTTTAAATTCAGTAAATCACATGATAGGCTGGGGCTAGGTGTCAAAATGGGTTCACCCGAAACCTTGGCTGATTTTGGCCCACACCACTTTTCACACCTTGGCTTGTATTTTTCAATACATTGCTTTTTTGTTTAAATTGAATAATGAAACTCAATTATGGATTAATAAACATAGAAAATTTGTGTCATTTTTTGTTTACAGTTTTTTACAATCCATTTGTAATCTGATTAAAACCTAGCACACAACAAACAAATGTTTAACGATCTGCTTTAGATACAGATCATAAGAGGCCAAGTTTTACTTGGGCTCAAAGTCCAACTCATAAAAGACTCCTTCAAGTGAAGCCTTAAGAAATGTAAGTTTACTGAATTAATCATATAATGTATGAGTGCTTTCATAACAGCTGAGTTATTCCTTAAACAGGCACCATGATTTTCAAATTAGACAAGCTTGAGAGGAGAACAAACCTTAACAGACTGCTATGAGACTTGAATGACAAAAGTTAAGCTAAGGTTATTTTTAATCAGTTTCACATTTTCACTGAAGTAAAAGAGGTCGAAAATTATAAAGAACAGCAGGTAACAAATGATGCAATAAGCTTAAATAGTGAAACCATATGTGTATCTATATATTTCCCTCATTCCCCCAAACTATAAAGGCATACGCCTGGCCAAGTTTAATATTGTTCTCATAGTATCATGAAACGTACAAGCCTAATTTTTGTTTTGTGAGATTACTGCACACACACACACACACTCTGCTCTGCTACATTACACCAATCTTGAAGAACATACTGATATAGACAAGTGGTCCGTGATAGATTAGAGGTAATGCAAATGTTTTTGAAAGAAAAGTAAAGTAAAGAAAAGTATAGCAAACACACTTTCAAAATAAGAAAGACCTAATTAACCCCGCCTAACAACAGGTACTGTATACAGATATATGTTAAGAGGATATTTTGGTGAGACTTCCATCATCCAGGACAGGTTAAATTGAGCAGCACTGATTTGGCTTAGACTCATTCAGTGATGACCTGTGAACACAATCAATTGTAATCTGGCAACTAGAGATACTTTTGCTGGCTTGTGTGTAATGATGCTTACTTTCAAACAGGAACACAGGCTTCCATCCAATGCTTTACAGGTGCAGAGCAACAAACATGAGCAGCAGTGACACCAACTGTATAATTTGCCTAGCTATATACTGAGACACATAATGGCCAGTATTCAGTGATAAACCTCCCACATACACACACAGAGTACAAAGTTACACATAAAATTTCCCCCAAAGTATAGAAAAGTATTTAAAAACTTGGAGCTGAATCATTCCTCCCTGTGAAAACAGCACCTGTTTAGTTTTAAAACGTGATTTTATTTGCTTTGACGAACAACAGCCCACAAAATGTTTGATAGTGTCCAAAAAAAGTCTCACAAAACCAAATTTTTACCTTTCATCTGACAGTGAGGTCACTAGAACTGTGATTAGAGGAGCTCCAACACAGTAATCACCACAAAAAAAACCCCTGTTCATTCACAAAGCTATTAAATTAAATACAGCCCGTATCACACATGAATTGATACTGGGGAGCTGTTATGCATTCTCCTCTTTCATTTGCCTTTTTAATAAATTTGCATCTAAATCAATGCTTTGTTTTCCCAAATTACCAGTCACTCTGTCACCCTCTTCACTGATAGACATTTCAGCCAATGACGCTGGCCACAGAGATGCGGCCATTCAATGGCCGTTTCTAGGCTGGCTGAACGAGTGGCATTTAGAAATAATAATAAAGGGAAGGATACAATGAGACAGTAAGCCATTTTTCAGAACATCCCATAATACCTTGGGCAGCACTTAGCGCATTAATATGTAAATGCATCAAACTAGCAGGAGTACACAAAACACGCATGTTTGTTTCAACAAACTGCAGCAAATTTAACTCTAAAAGATATCCGTGGCCCATAATACATCAGTCCATTTAGTGTTACCACAGAGAGGAAAAAATGATTCTGTAAAGCTCAAAACTGAGAAGTGAGCTCACTCAGCGAGGCTTACAATATCATTAACACACAGACAGAGTCAGTTAGCGCCTGGAGAAGGAGGATAAATGACCTTCTTCGGCAGCTCGGAATAGCTCAGTGTGTCTCTCTTGATAGAGCGGTGGAACCCTGAGAAAGAAGACAGAGCCTCCAAGCAGAACGCCAAATTTACTGTTGATCATAATCCATTTAGCTTGTGCTATACATCAGCGGTGTTCACACCCACATGCACACGCAGTTTTCTCACCTTGGGAAATCCGACGGCGCACGGGCACTCGTCGTCATTCTTTCTTTTCTTTTCTTTTCAGAGGACTGAAAACGTCTTAGTCACTCAGTGTTGAAAGTGTCACAGTGTGTTTGGTCAAGTTCAGATAAGCTAGGATTTATTATTTCTCTACATTAGAAATACCAGATAAATATACAATGTAATTTTGTAAACTCATATTAAATAAAGAAAAATATTTACTTTCTTCATCTTTCTTTCGCTAAAACAGAAATAGTCAGATAGGAATCTTTTAAAAAGGTTACTGACCAGTTGGCAACCTCCACTTTAGTGGATGTGTGCATGGAAGATGTCAACTTGTCTGCAAACACTCACTAACCAACCAAGAGGGACAGTTAAACTTGTAAAAAACAAAAAAAACAAACAACATTGTTGGCTCTTAGTTCTTTCTTACTTTTAGCTCTAAGTTCATATATAGTTGACAGAAAATAATGAAAAGAATAATAGGTTTTCATCTCTGAGACAGACTGGCATCTGTCCAGGGTGTACCCCGCCCAAAGACAGCTTGGATAGGCTCCACCCCCTATGTGACCCTGAATTGGATAAGCGGAAGAGAATGGCTGGATGGATGAATAATAGGTTTTTATTAATTAGAACAATGTACTAATGTGCTGTCAACATTAGTCATACAACTATTTTTTATGAAACATTTAGATGAGAAGTCACCATGCTTGAAGCATAATCCCTAAAAATCAAATCAGCACAGGCATTTAAAATGTCATGATACTCATGCAAATACCTGCATACTAATAATAGTAATCTTCTATTCTACACAACTACTTCAGTGAATAAAGCTTATTTTAGAAAGTTTTATTACTGCACACATTGAGCAAATCACAGTGTTATGAAAGAGCAAAATGAAAATGCCAAACTATATAATGGGCCTAAAATCCAGTTTTGAACACATTGTCGAGTCCACAAAAGGAGATGTAATGATCAGACTTTGGATACATTTATTCGTAGGGTATTACATTGACTCACACGCAATTTGTGATGCAATTTATGGTCCGTACTTTCATGCAATAGTGATTTAACGAACAGTTATTCAGTAACTGCATAGTGTTAATGGTAGGGGAAGAGTGCCATTGCAGTGCTGAAAAAAAACACTGTATATTTCATTTTATTACTTTGATTAAAAACTGTATTAAGTTAATAGCTGCCCTTCTGACGCATTTCTGGCAAAGTACCTCCTTGACGAGTGTCTAATGTAGCATGAAACCATTCTCACTGTGCTGCCCACTCCACACACAAAATCATTAAAACTTCTGTTTCATAACTAAAACTTTTGTGTGAAATGTAATGTGTTGTTTTACAGTCAAAAAACAGGATTACACTAGAATAAGATTAAATGCAAATATGAAATTGATCAGGATGAGCCAAGCTTAGTTAAGAAAACATATGATGAGATGGGATTATACAAAATAAGGTCAGTTAATTTAAGATATAGTTTGTGAATCCCAAAAGTTGTCCCAAAAATGTCACAGCAGCCACATCAATAACACATCAATAACAAACTCTTAATTAAAGTATACACAGCTCAATAAAATAAGTACAGCAAGACAAAATAGCTCAACAAGGCCAAACAAAATATACAAACAATAAACAAAAAAACGAGATCAAACAAGTATATATATTTGACGCAAACTACAGGTGACAAAGAGGTCCAGGAAACTGGACTTGGAGCAAGTAGTAGTTGCCAGCTGGTTGCCAACTGGTCTCTAGGCCCATGTGACTGACTCCTAAAGCTTTGAATACAGCCACCAAAGACCACCAACTTTAAAGCATGCAAACACAAAGACCTTATTACAACAACCTGTAAAACATACCATAGTCACAAAGCAACACACAAACCCTACAACCACTGATGACAAGACACTGTGTGTGTATAAAACTGTGTGAATATGTGCAAGTGAGCCAACATCCTGTCAGATAAAATGAAGTCTCCTGGTCTGGCACCTAGCTCTTAATTAATGGGCTATTAGAGTGGTGGAAACTAAAGTCCTGACATCATCAACACCACACCACATAAGCCACCACACACATGCAGGCACATATTTGTGTGTAATTAGGTGTGGATCCTGTTGACATCTGAGCGGGGACGGTGATAACGATGATTATGAAGTCAAACTGACATCCTGTAAAGAGGCCTGGAGGCATGATTTTAAAAAAAAGAAAGAAAATATGTTTAAACCTTCAGGCTATGTGTATGATTTCGGTGAACTATTCTTTTAGACCTTTAAGTAACAGTTGTTAGATATATAAAAGGAAATGTCTGGTACTTCAGAAAATGTTTTGTACTGACGAAATCATGATGAGAAGATTATAAATAAGCATTTTCATTTCGGTTGCTCTACACAATGCTGCTGAAAAATAACATTATCAGTAGCAAGTTTGTTACAATAAAGTATATTCTCCATACTTGTACTTATTTGGTGAAATCTGTTGATTCAAGAGTGTGAATCAATGTCATTATTTGACAGGCATGGTAGAAAAATGTGCAGCCGTCATACTTTGTGCACATTTCAGAAAAAAGATCCTTTTGTTCACATGACTGACATCCTGATGTGTGGAATACGGTGGCAGCAATCTACAGAGGCAGCCGTGTCTGGGCTTCAGATCATTCAGTCCTCAAATCAGGCCATGCACCAAAGTAAACTCACTTATGTTCAAGTGACATTTCAATCCATCACTTTCATTAAAAGGGCCATTTGATGGCTACTTTGATGGCTGTAAGGACCTGCACCAATTATAAAATTTACTTTTCTCATTGAAAAACATTTCTTCTGCAGGTCCTTTGGACAGAAAGAAGAAAAAAAAAAAGAGAAGAAGAAGTAGAAATCTAACATTTCTCTTCCAGGAAAACATTACTGGTTATGGTATTTTGATCCTGAAGGCTGAAAATCATCTGTAATAAACTTTCGGTAAGGCTTTATTGATTTTTTTTCTACCCCTACTGATTTTTCAGAATGGAAGTTTTATGTTTCTAAAAGTTTTAGAATATAAAATATTAGTGTTCTCAAGCCTGTGTCACTTTAGCTACAATGGCATTCAAGAAAGCTATAATATAACGATAATATACAGATTTTGCTAAATAAGCAATCTGTCCATGTTAAATTATAACAGTGGTTCCCAAAGTGGGTGGATGGTGGGTGTTGGGCAGATGTGGTCATAGAGAGATAGGCATGGTTAACAACAAAACTCAGGCAGGATGTGGTGGCGAAGTCACACTCATCTGATAATAAGTGGGACAATATAACCCACACCACTACACTACCTCTAGGAGCCTTAACCATTGACGCCAGGTTTCATTATAGAGCTGTGCTTTCATGTTTACTAGATATTTTGACTCCACTTTCCAAATGTCACAGCAGCAATCTCGACTCAGCACACAGAGACCAAAAAACATATTTAATCTTCTATTGAGCAATTTTGATGAGGCCGGGCAAATTGTAGCCTCAGTTTGAGGTGTGGGTTCCAGTGTGGTCTTCTGCTGCTACAGCTCATCTGCTTAAAGGTTCAACATGTTGATATGTTTGTTCAGCGATGCTCTATTACTAACTGTCTAACTGAGTTAATGTTATGTTTCTAGCAGATTGAAAGAGTTTGGCCAGTTATCAGCAAGATGTTTCTCTCCAGAAAACTGCTGCTAACTGGATATTTTATCTATTTCAGATCATTCTCTATAAACTCTAGTGATAGTAGTGTTGGCAGTAAATCACCAGTGCCACATTCAAAGTCACTTAAACACCTTTCTTCACAATTTGAATGCTCAGATTAAACTTCAGCAGCTTGTCAAGCCCATGTCTACATGGCTGATTAGATATCAGAGATAAACGGCAGTTGAGCAGGTGTACGTAATAGCGTGTCTGGTAGTGTCTATGTATAACAGCCTCAAGTACACTCAGAGCCAGATTTCACTGCAGCCAAGAATGCTGTGCATGTTTAATTGGTTGAAAATTTCGTGTCAGACATATCACACAGAAAAATTATAGGTCTAAAACAAGAATAAAAAGATTCGTGAAAAATTCAAGGAAATACGTGTCGGGAAAAACAATGCTAGTAGTTGTGCTCAGAAAAGCGAGGAAAAGGAAAAACAAAGATAGAAGGCAGAGACGTTATGTTTAAACTGCTCTTCTGTCAAGCACTTCATCTCTTTGATCTGACACTTAAAACCTTTCTTCTTACTGAAATACTAACGCTGCCGACTGGTTTAAAGATAAAGCGCGAGAAAACATAAAGCGCTGAACTCAAAGGGAGGAAATTCTTTTAACAAACAGACACAAATTAAATGAGGCTAACACACACCAGGAACAGGGCTCGCAGGGGTAATTAGTGGAATGCTGGCTAGAATCATTAATGAGTTTAATGAAAGTCTGTTTGTACAGTATATGGCAACAAATCCCAAGGGTCCAATATCCAAGCCCACTCAATGTTCAACATCTTCTGTATATGTGCATATGTTTTCCAGACAGACACAAACAAGTAAATGTGTGGCCGGGGAATCCGACGCATTTTTCCATTTAGTGGATGAAGTTTACTACTGTATTTATTGCTACTGCTGGTTATGTTCTCCAATGTGATGCAGGCACTTGGCTCACCTTTTACACATACACCGACTGCTTGGTTGATTAAACTAAACCTGCCTTTATCATTTAAATTACCATCTGTTTGTAGCATTTTCATATATTAAATACTGTTTTATGACTTGCATGTATGTTTCCCTTTCACATTAACAAAAGACTGCCTCTCACAGTAAGGCCATTATGCACCTAGCTCATTGCCACAACAGGTAAGCTAACAGTGGAAAAAATTAGCTGGTTAAACAGAGAGGATATAAGATTCAAGCCATAGCGGGGCTTCTTTGGCTTCCTCCGACAAATTAAAGGCATGCGTGTCAGAGCAACTGGTGATTTTAAATTGGTCATAGGTGTTAATGTGACCCCTCTAGTCTCTTCTATAAAAATGCATCCATTAAATTCTTTTCCATTTAAAGTCTTATAAATACCTAATATGCTGGTTCACCTTTATAAGCAGTCCAAATGAAAGTGCAGTTAGAGTCAGTGGAAGAAAGTAAAGTAATGCAATACAAAAGCAAAACTTCTGAAATACCCAGTTGAAAAGTACAAAAAAATTGACCACATATCCTGAAGGGGTCAAGCATGAGAATTCCACACAAATACAGAAGCTACTGAACATCAGGGGATTCTCCAGCAGCCCACTTGACAAGTATGGTGAAAATTTCAAGTTGCACACAAAGTTTACAGTTCTTACAGATTTTTTTTCTTCTTCTTCTGCAACTTGAAGTTTTCATTGTATCCATTTTTTTCGTTATTGGAGCTTATGTGTGAAGTTGAAAACATATTGAGAAACCAATTCCCTAAACATTGCACTCTGGCTCTTTATGTTGAAATTTCTACATTTTGTTGCTACTTAGACAAGCAGAAAGATTACAGAAGATTCAAATGCAGTCAGTCGATAGAACGTCAACTTGTCTTGGGAGACATTGAGTTATATTACAGAAATACACGGTTGTGAATGAAACTAAGAACTCTCATGTGCATGACAGGAAGTTGCTCATCTTAAGAACTCCAAGTTCAAATCTAAACTTACACATATATATATAAACAGTGAAAAAAAAAGAAAAAAAAACAGGATACACAGAGGAGTACAGTGTGGGGGTTGTACTTTAACAAAACACCAATCACTGTCAGTGCAGTCAATAAAATTCACAGTCTATTCTACAATCTGTTTACTATATGTCAGGTTGTTCACCTTTACCTCCCGCCTCTGACTATGGAAACTATCAAGCAGGCACAGAGCTTAATAGTGTGGAGCAGAGAGAGATGGAGAGATAAAAACCAGCAGTCCTCAGGTACACAGCCAACACTGGAGAGCTGGCCAGGGTGGAAACTGGTCTGGTGCCGTCCTCTTTTAACCTCTGCTCCAGCCTGTGGCCTACCTTCTTTTAGGCAGGACTCTCATGTTTTTGTTTTCTATTTAAAGCTGGGAACTTGTGAAAAATTATCAACTTCAAAAA
Source organism: Hemichromis elongatus (assembly GCA_015108515.1). Taxonomy (NCBI): domain Eukaryota; kingdom Metazoa; phylum Chordata; class Actinopteri; order Cichliformes; family Cichlidae; genus Hemichromis; species Hemichromis elongatus. The sequence continues at coordinate 86,925 of VUQR01005949.1, forward strand.
TTTCACCTCAGGCTCTTCCTCAGCCATCATTATATGTCAATTTTTAAATATGAACAAAAAGCGAACAAAACACATGCAAAACCCAAAAGCAAAGAAATAGAGAAATCCCTTATAGGGCTTTAACAATTGCTATAGAAGTCAATAAATCTTGGGCAGTCATGCTTTAGGTAACTTGCAAGGGTTGAACCAGCATAAGCCAATAACTGATTTGCTTTTCTGATGGAAAACACTCAGGGTAGCAATTCTGTCACTTACATTCGAGCTAACGGGAACGCATAGTGGGCACGGAGAAAAAAAATGCAAGAAGAAAACAACAAGACTAAATGATAATGAAACAAAGCAATTCAACATGTTTATGCATGACTCCAATATGCTGGCGCTGTCTGACCGAGAGCAAAGCCACAGCATGTAAACACCAGAATCAACTCACTGAAATGACAAATGATCAGACATTAAGAAATGCACACATAGCTTTCTGGGTGGCTTTAAAACACTTGGATCTCAGGGTCTGCTGCACTTAGGCCCTGTCTACACGTAGCCGGGGATCTCCCAAAACGAAGATATTTTTCTACGGTTCGGCCTGTCATCCACACGGAAACGAAGTTTTGCAGCACAAAAACGGATCTTTTTAAAAACTCTGGCCAAAGTGAAGATCTGCGTTTTCTCCGTTTCCAGCGTTTGCATGTGGACAGACATAACCAGAGTTTTAGGATCCGCGACGTCACTTTCTGCAATACAACTGCTGACATCAGGTTTGCGACCTGTGCTTGCACTACAGCATGGATGCCCTCAAGCCCATTTGTTTTTGAAAAAACCCAGCTACGTGTGGACTAGGCCTAAGACTAATCCCTGTAATTTTTCAGTGTGCTCTTTTTTCGGTGTGTTTCTGTCTTAAGTTTTTGATATGTGATCTGTAATAACCAGAAAGCTATTTTAGTGACTATAAAAACTAACCAAACTATATTTTATGCCCGGATACTTTTTTTAACACCTCAAATGGCTCTACTTGTTTTCATACATCGTACCTACACCATTTCATTTATCCATGACAGATATACAGTCATTTTTATACAAAACAGAGTTAATTCAGCTCATCTCCACCAGTTGAGCTGCTTTTATTGTCACTTTGAGTACTAAATATCTGCCTCATGGCAACTGCAGTAATAAATCTCGTCACTTAGTGAGATTTTGGGCAAGAGAGAACAGCAGATCCTCCACTAATTGGGAGGTCAGGGGTTCGGTCCCTGGCTACCTCAGTCGGCATGCAGGTCAATGTATCTTTAGGCAAGATTTGGGGCAAGATATGGCCCATGATATATCGGTTGTGTAACTGTAAAAGGTTAAAAAAAATGCTTGAAGGTATGGAATAAACATGCCATATGAATCTGCGTGTGAACATAGCCTGCTCTATAAAAAGTACTCTGAGAGCAGAGGAAGACCAGAAAAGTACAAAATAAATACTAGCCCATCTGTTGATAAGCATGCTGAATTTAGACAAAATAAAATGTGCTATATAAATTAAAATTGACGTTGAAATTAGAGTGGAAAACCCCCATTAAAACACACATACAGTATTTCCTTGGACGAAAATGACCCAACATACAGTACTGTGTAAAATCACTGAGTCAGCCCTTGTTAATTTGGAGTCAGGCTTTCATGCAATTTTAAACTGGTCTTAATCAATAGTTCTCCAGACTTTCTAAAGGTCTTTCAAAGTTTTCCTTGGTACACTTTGGTTCCTTCTTTGAGTTTCATGCTTGAATGAAAAAGTTCCCAATGTTGTGTCTACATATAAAAAACTACTTAGTGAGGAACCCCTGTTAAATTGTACCTTTAGGCACAAAAAAACACATAATTTCTCATGAATAAACTATCTCTTATTATTTTTTTAATTTCCTGTTTTTATGCATGTCTTATTTGCTCTGTACAGTGTCCTTGGGTGTTTTGAAAGGCGCTTTTATATAAAATGTATAATTATTATTAATATTAGTCTGGGGTGGGGAACTCCAGGCCTCGAGGGCCGGTGTCCTGCAGGTTTTTGATATTCCTCTAGGTCAACACACCTGAATTAAATGGTTAGTTCATTAGCAGGCCTCTGGAGAACTTGAAGCCGTTTAAATCAGCTGTGTTGGATTATGGACGCATCTAAAACCTGTAGGACACCAACCCTTTAGGCCTGGAGTTCTCCCTCCCCTGCTTTAAGTGTTCCCTCTGATGAAACTGCATAAGTGGAGGACAAAAGAAGAAATAGCAGGCCTAACAAAGACTCAATAGACCTGGCCCTTCATCCAATGTTTGCAAAAGACTGATGAGAAAAAGTCTCAGTGGAAGGATGGCTGTCAAGAATCCATTCTTAAGTAAATGAAACAAAGAGAAAAGGTTGACATATGCCACATTAAACAACAGGCAGCAGGTTTGTTTGAGTGAACACTATAAATACACAGCCAGTAAAGTACAGCATATTTAACCAAATATTGACTTGCAAGTTTTTGCCTTATATTCTGTATTCTTATTCACGTTTACACATTACAATATTTAGTTGCACATATGTCTCATTTTTCTGGCAAACGATAGAGTTGACGGGTGGATCGAGACTTTTGCCACAGTACTGTAACTTTATAATATATGGTTGCGGTCAAAACTGAGTCAAAGTAAAAACTTTGCCACAGCAACTGCACAGCAGTGATCTATGATGAAATTCGTTTGCTGCTACTAAAAATACATATGCCACATCATATTATATGGGCAGAAACTTATTAAATTATAATAGGAAACTCTAATGTGACATTTCCTGTGAGTGACAAAGATGTTTTTTAAAAACATTTTCTTAAATATGAGAAAAAGCGTTTTCAGATGATTTATATGTGGCAGCCGTCTCATGTATTTTAGTCGAACACCTTACCAATGGCAGCAAAAACCTTTTACTGGTTTCTATTTTTGCTCCAGCCTATTATCCTGATGCATGTCTGCTGCTTTTAGGTCCTTTGATTTGAAGGCACAGATGAAGAAAAACATCCTTGAGCGCTCTCCAAATACTCTTTAGGAAAGAGACTTCTCACATCACTGAGGAGGAGGAGGAGGAAGAAACACATAGTTGCTTCATCTATCTGCAACAATGCTCCTCTAATGTGCACATAACACACCTTATTCTGCTAGAATCCCATTAGCTTTCTCCTTTGTTGACATTTCTTCCATCCTCTTATTCATACTAAAACATCACACCTAGTACATTAGACGTAATTTATTTCCTATGCACACGAATCCCGCCAACAATTGAAGCCCATGGCTCTCAAAATGAAGCACTGAGTTCGATGATAATAGAAGGAACTAATTGCATACAAAGCAAACACCCGAAAAGAGCGGCAAGTCATCTCCATTAAGAATCAACACAGATCGTTTTAGTTTTGTTGCATTAAAAGGTGGAAATTCTGCAAAATAAACAAACACGCACCAAATGTAATAATGCATTTGGGGTCGTGACGGTTCATTGTGAAAGAAAAGCTTGCAGTTTTCTGTTTTAATCTTTCTAATTAATGTCTGAAAAACACAGTAGAGAAGCAGCTGTTTGTTCCTCTGTGGTGATACGCTTGGCATAATGGATGTTTATTTAGCCAGGGGAGGAAACAAAACCACGAGAGATCTTGACTCTGCCAGATAAATCTTTTCTAAGTTGATCCCATTCTGTCAAAGTCCTGTCCTCCTTTCCTATCCTGTCATCATCAATATCACATGTTTTTTTTCTGTCAATTAGAAGGAATTTTTTAACAAAAGAACATTACTTCAAAAATATGACAGCTAACTAAAATCACCTGAGTAGGCTAAAAATGCTCACAGGTGAAATTTGCTGTCTTAGTGCAACCGTGGACAATCTTTTAAACAAACGCAAAAAAAAATGTCTTTTTCCACTAAAAACAATCACACTCTGCTAAGAACAGGCAAATTGCTCAAAAACAAGCACAATCAATAGTACAGTGTAAGCGTAGGTTTTACACATATGTGTCTGTAAAGAACCAGCGTGGCAATTCAAATCAATGAGAAGCAGCTGAAGGGGAATCAATATGTTTTTCAAATAGTGGGGAAGCTTCTCTGTTAGGAATTGATGGGGACTGCGTGGGGTCTTAGAGGTAGCTGTTACATTACAGCTCAGGTGGAGCACAGAAATGAACCAGAGGCAGTTTATTACTACTGACAACTACTTTGTCAAGATTTAGCTTAAAGGTGGACACAAATGCCAACCAGTACTTGCAGTAAAAGAAAAAGTGAGCTTTACTGTAAACCTAATAATAATAGTTCAGAAGTCTCAACAAAAAAGTAATTAATAAAACAATAACTACAATAGTAGGTGAATAGATGATGGGACACTCATCTTGTAACCGTAAGGTTGCCGGTTCGATCCCCCAGCTCTCTGTCCTGGTTAGGGATGGGTATTGATAAGAATTTCACGATTCCGATTCCATTTTCGATTCTCTTTAACGATTCGATTCTTTATCGATTCTCTTATCGATTCTCTTATCGATTCTTATTTTTTAAAAAAGGAGAACACACAGGTCGATTAGCTTTGAACTTTGTTTTATATCTTATCTTTGAACAAGACAGAAATGTAGGAGTAGCATGACCTTACAAACCCAACAGTGAGATCTTAAGAGATCCACAGCCTACTGCTCCTCGATGGGGTGCCACGAGGACCCCAGAAAAAAAACAAGGTGTAAATGTAAAATAATAATAAAATAAATATTCTTTTGTAGCAATAACAAAGTATAACATAAATTATTCAGTGGCAATTACACAAGAATGTCCAGTAACATTTACACTCTCCTTTTTAAAAGTATATATG